>JANHGN010027448.1:6441-18355 GCA_024605025.1 Megaceryle maxima
CGTCCCACTGCCCTAACTGGCCTTCTCAACACCCATAGCTTATAAACCAGCTCGTCCCACTGCCCTAAGTGGCCTCCCCAACACCCACACCTCATAAACCACCCCCCCCCACCGCCGAATTTAATTACAGCAAAAGGAAGCGATTCTGCCCTCCCCACTTCGCCCTTCCTTCAAAGGTGGCTCGGGCAAGGAGTGGAGAAAGTGGTTTTGGGTGTCACCGGCACCTGAACTCCGGGACTGCTGCTTGGGTCTGTCACTGACTTTATCTGACTGGCCTCAGAGGGAAATGTCAGAATAAACGGGGAACACCTTCTTCCCTGACAGAGCTGCAGGTTTTGCCAGAGACAGCCAAGCCCTGCTACATCTTTTCACAGGGCAAAGGTCCTTCTGTGTTGTCAGGCCTCCTTCCAGCAATGAAAAGTGTGACCTCCTCACCTGGAAACGTGTTAGCTGTTTAAAAGGATCAATAACAGGAATGTGTATCTATAGGGCTGGATTTGCAAAGAGGCGGCTGCAATGGGAGTAGTAAAGGAGGGTGTTGACCGAAGGGATCTTTACAGCTTTCTGTGCATGTCCTCTGCTGACCTGTAAATGTAAATTATGGTGATTCATTACTTCAGCAGTACCTGGATCTTGTTATCTTGAAATATAGAAAAGTGAGACTTGCACTGTAATTATCAAATCTTTTTTTTTTCTCTTTTATTTTTTTTTTTTCTCCATTGGAGAGAGCTGCAAAAGCCACAACCATTCCACATCTATAGGAGCACTGAACTTACTCTTGCATGATAACCTGCAATGAAACCTGTGTAGGAAAAAAAAAAAGTATGAGCTTTTACAAAAGAAAAAAAAAAGAAAAGAGCCCAACACTAACAAAGCGCAGCTATACTCTTCTGACAGTCAGTCCCTAGTGTAAGGGGATGTCAACAAAATGAAACCACAGTTCACAAGACTGAAGGCTGAGAGAGACAAAAAGCCATGAAGAAGGAATGCTGCTTGTCTTTAATGGAGGCTAAAGGTGCCTGACAGAGGAAGGCATGCAGGAATCCGGAGTCTGCAGAGAGCTGCAGCCCAAGCCACTATGCCATGAGGACCCCTGTAGGGAAGCAGGCTCAGGCCGTGGTACCACGCTGCAGGCTGACAACTCCAGGACACAGGGGCACTTTCCAGGGTATGTGTAGAAATGTTTCTGGTACAGTCTTTTCATTCTTACAGTGCCCGCATGTAAGCAGCTTCCTTGTTGGCTAGTAAATGGAGCATGCTGGCAGACAAAGTTATCTCCAGCTTTACCTTAGAGTTACCAGAGTCATTGGCAGGTTAAAAAAAAAAGCAAACATTACTTGTTCCTAGTATTTCCCTTCCTAACAAAAATACATCCTTGGCCCAAACACATTATTTATTCATTCCTGTCCTCCAGGACCAAACTTCTGGCTCCTTGGTGAATAAACTTCAGAAAGGGTGGAGGGAAACTCTGAAAAGAATCGTGAAATTTACAGCCAAAAGAAAATATACAAAGTCCAACTGCATAGCTCAAATATTGTCTTTCTCATTGAGCAAACAGGCCTTGGCCATTATTACCATTTTATTGCATATGTATTATTTTTTCATTGTGCTATTTTTATAAATGCAGTGCTGGAACCTGAAAATAAATGGATTCCCACAGAGTCAGGGGATTATAAGGAAACTGAGAGTTTACTATTTTCTACAAAACCATACAGAATTTTTTCATAACCTCCAGTAAAAGTTCCTTGTGTGTGTGTGTGTGTTCGTTCCATGTTTCATAGGATACCATTATTTATTTAGACTGTCACCCTTTTTCCCTCCTCACTGTCATCTGTCTCCACCAATTTCTGCAAATATGCAGAAGATGTAAAAATACTCCTCAACTCATCCGTGCTTCCCTCCTTAACTGAATGGATTAAAGTCACTATGCATATTGTCAATGCATTAGTATCCAATTATTCATAATTAATCTCTGTGTGTAACTGTGTTTTCATTTCAGCTTCAAAGGAATGATTTCACAAGGCTTTTTTCTGTATCTTGTATTTTTCATAGTTAATATGCTGCCCCAATTCTACAGACAGTGGTGAAATGCAAGGAGGATTTTCTAAACATTTATGTGTTGGCAAAAATAAATGCAGTGAACATGAAAGACAAACACCTACTCCCTAAAATGCTTTGAGTTTTCACTTTTATATAAGATGAATTTAGAGATCAATATTTACCTTACTATAGCAAACCGTCTATATCATGTATGTGTGCATACACAGCCCCACACAAATAGACGTTTTCCATGAACCTGCACAGTAGCTACAATACTTTTTGCAGTGTTGCAAGCAGAAAAGAAACTTAGAGCATACAGAGGCTCAACAAGGTCTCTTTGTCCACACTCATTTTTCAGCCAGAAATATCCCTATTTAAAACACAACAGGAAGCAGCCAATGCCACACAGGGAGGATTTTATGAGTCTTTGCATTTCATCACATTAATTTTCTAATTCTGGCTTTTAATTCCAATGGTTCCCCAAACATTTGATACATTACATACTCTACTGTTGTTTCCTTAAACCTTAATACTGAGCTTTGAAGGCACAGGCGAAGCTGTTGCATATTTGGTTCTCACCCTGAAATGCAGCTGAAACATTGCCAGGCTAGAAAATGCAAGGTGCTAATATATATGTGTAGCTAAACAATGGTATTACAAAAAGGGGAGGTGATGATAGCACAGCATACTAAATGAAATGGAATGTAAGAGGCTGAATCACAGAGAATGCTGAAAGTGAGCAAGGATGGCTGAACTTGTGGCTTGAAACAGCAAATGGGTGGTGATACTCAAGAACTATCTCAGTTGTTCAGAAGTGTGCTTGCAGTATTGTGTGTTGAATGGATTGGGGCTGGAGATAAGACAGGAAGAAAGGAAAAAAAAATATGGTGGTTGCCCAAAAAGCAACATTAGGACTTGTGTCAAATCATGAGCAATAAAAGCAAGTGTTGAAATTGGAGAATGCCCATTCATTTCCTCTATGGTGAGGCCAAACATTTCAATTTACCTTTCATCCATCAAAAGAGAATGGGAAGAGTACCTTCTTTTCTATTATCTTAACTTAGATGTGTCATTTCCCGTCTTCTGTCCATAACACTTCATTTAAATAATTCTTAAAGATTTTCCTTTCCTCATGGTGGTATAGTCCTCCATTTTCCCTGTGCTTATGGCTGAGCTCTCAGGCAACAAGATCTCCTGTTTTGGAAGTCTGTTACTATAGAGACAAAGGAAGAGAAGCTTATACATACTGTCACCGTGTTGAAGAACACCCCATGATGCCAACAGCCGAACAAAGGAAAGATACAGCTATTGTTCTCCCTAGCATAGATGTATGTGGTTAGAGCAGGTACTCCAAAGCAGGAACATCATTTGTCTATCTGCATTTTCAAACTGAACTAGATGCAGCCAAAGTAGCAAAGGGGAAAGCTGTTCAATGGTACAGTCTTAAAGGACAGAAATCTGTCACAATCTAAAAGCTGGAGAAGACTGTACAGATGTACAAGTAGTGTCTGGTAGCACAATATTGTGTGCTATACTACTCAGTGCTAATAAAAGGGTTGATCTAGGTTTAAGGTTCCCTTAAAATCATAGCTTGGGTTATTCTTTCTCTCATGACACCTGTGCTGAGCTGTAAGTTAATAATAACAAGTCTGCTGAGATCCTTTAGCCCCCTCTGTCAGTATATCTGCCCTCTCACACACTATAAAGGTTTTTCCCCCTTTTATGAAGTAATGCTCTCTCATAGCAACTACTTCTCTTCCTCTGGACGTTTGGAATACAAATGTTGAGCAGTAACTCTTGCACAATTTATGTAAGTCAGTACAGTTGGGTTTTTTTTCTTTAATATTCATAATGTGGACAGGAAGCAAATATCTGACAAGCTTCCCACAGTGGAGTCAGTAAGCATATCCAAATACTAATCCACTCTGATATTGTCAAGGGCCATAACTTATTACAAGGGTGAAATTACTACCTCTTGGCAAACCCACAGCCCTTGGTGGCACTGAATGGCAAAAGAAAGTTTGTCTTGATTTCTCTGTGGATGATTGAACAGCCTCAAGTGATCCACATTTTTGTATTAAATCAGAACAGGGGTCAACAGGCTTTTCTCTACCAGTATCATAGAGTAAAAGGTTCAGACATGAGTGCATGAGGAAATAAAGTGTCCATTTTAGCGTCAACCCAGATTAAGACAGGATGAAAGACCACAGTTTAGCCACCCACATATAATTATAATCACTGTAACTTGTACTTCTTATACCCTAGTAAGAAATTACAAAATGACTAATTACACCCAAGGAAAATATTGTAGAGTACAGCACATGCTCAGAGACAAATTTCAGTTTCCTTTCTGCTCTACATTTCTTTTCGTGCACAATCAGATACCCTGGCCTAGTAACTACTCTTGCTCAGCAATTGCCTTGATCTGAAGCTGTAGGAATTTGTTCAGTAACATGCTAAAAACAAAGCAAGACTTAGCTTTGATTTCTTCTCTTTTGTTTTAGGAAGATTCATTCTTAGCATGCACTAGCCACAGGAATAAAAGTAAGCACATGAATGCTGCCACAACAGCTATAAGCATCCCTTGCTGTTTTGCAGTGACTGTGCCAGAAGAGCTTGCAGTCAAAGCTTTATGAATGGTGGAGTGATGCACACATATGGACACATATGTGTGACTCTGTGTGTGTGTGTCTATGTACACATGCAGAAATATGATACACACATCAGAAATATGCATCTCTTTTTAACCCTCCTGCTAGCACCACCTAGTCACTTAACAGTCCCAACCATATAAATACATGGCATTCCCACTTCCTCACCTTTCCTGCTACAGACTGGGACTATGTCTGCCCCAGGAGAAAAACAAAAAAAGGCAATCTGGCAATTACTAGTCTTCTTCCAGTATGTTATAGAGCACATCGAGAAATATTATGTCCACTTCCGTTTGTTTGTTTTTTTTTTTTTTTTCCCCCTTAAGTGTTGTGAAGAGAGTCATCTGGAATATTTACATAAATCAAATTCCTTTTGTAGCTTTCACACAAGTCCAGTTGCTTCAGATTTTTCTAACTAGCTAGATTCCATAACTTTCAAATATTTCTTAGCTATCATGTCAAAAGGTTTTTGCTCAGAAATATGCCATAAATGCCCCATGCATACACAAGTTCAAAATCCATGAGCGTTAAGATGTACTAAAGGAATAAGATATTCTGGTCATACAGAAGAAAACTTAAATATAGTTGAGAAGTGAAATAGAATTATTTGATTATAGGAGGCAGCTCTAAATCTTTTGATGAAGCATGCTACATTCTGTCTGTTTGGGCATACAGAGGAAGCTTATCAGCTAAACTTCCTGCAGATACCCAGGCTGTTATCAATAAAACTTTAGTGGTTTTGTTTGGGAGATGGTAGTGGGAGGAGTACCTCGTAATTTTTCTCCCTTAGGTTCCCACAATATGTATGCCAAATGCAGCACTTCCTGCACAACTGAAAGCAAAATGCATTAAGAGCATGTGAGATCTTTAGGCTCTCTGTTACATATTAAAAACACACTCTACAAGCATATGTGTTATGTGAAAAGTTTATGTATTTTACAAACATAGTAAATACAAAAATAGCCAAAATATTTGGTGCCTTAGATCCCAGGTCACAACCACTTTAGCTCACTTATTTATAATATAAGCAAGCCTATTGTTTATCATTTCCAACCCTGTTGAATAAGCAAGCAGTAATAGAGAACAAGGTTTCTGTTCATCAGCCAATATCCACAGAATCACAGAATGGTGTGGGTTGGAAGGGACCTCTGGAGATCATCTAGTCCAACCCTTCTGCCAAAGCAGGTTCACCTAGAGCAGGCTGCACAGGAACACATCCAGGCAGGTTTTGAAAGACTCTAGAGCAAGAAACTCCACAACATCTCTGAGCAACCCATTCCAGTGCTCTGTCCTCCTCACAGTAAAGAAGTTTTTCCTGATGTTGACATGAAACTTTCTGTGTTCCAGCTTGTGACCACTGCCCCTTGTCTTATCACTGGGGACCACTGAAAAGACACTGGTGCCATCCTCTTAACACCTGCCCTTTAGATATTGATAAGCATTGATAATATCCCTTCTTGGCCTCCTCTTCTCCAGGCTAAACAACACCAGGCCTTTCCTCATAAGAGAGATGTTCCAGTCCTTTACACATAAAGTGTGGATGAAACAAAGATAAAGTACTAATTAATTTGTATTTTCTTTTTTAAATATAAATCCTTTACTAGAGAAGAGCAACACTTTTAAACAGTTGTAACATTTATTTGCTTGACAGCAACAAATGGTATTTTATAGTCGGAGCTATCTGCACAACACTTCATGCACATCAAACACACCAGTCTTCTCCAGAAGTAATGAGTACCAGTCATTGGTACTGGTTTCACAGTCTCATTAAGAGCTTCACGGCTCAAAAAGGAGGGGTAGAATGAAGGAGGGTGGATGTATAAATACCAGGCTATAGATGTGGAAAAAAAATAGAGAGTTAAAAAGTATCTCTCTCCTGTACCAAATGCAGCCCAGCAGTGCTGCATAACCAGCCCTATACACATCAGGAAAGAGAAGTGTTAAAACAACTTGAACATTAACACATACATGTTTTTAATAAAAAACTTTGTCTTGCAATACCCTTTTGATGAGAACTCATCAGCTGAGTCACGAAGTATGTGACCAATAGTTGGACAAAAGCGTTCCAGAGAATAAAGAGATACTTCAGAAAAATAGCTAAATAATTCAAAAGATAGCATTGTTCCGTGATGATTAGAATGAAACCAGTGGGAATTATAAATTACAGAGTTAGGAAGGGCTGTTCAGCTCTCACTGAAGAGCAGCTCATGTCCATATGAGATAGCTAAAATGTTGTCATTGTACTCTTCAAAAAGAATGATTGAAACATGAAATCTCCTGTTCAAATTCCAATATAAATCATTACATTCTGGATATATTTCTGCAGCTGCATAAAAAGCATTCCTTAGTTCTTGCCCTACATTTTTGTGCTGTTTGAGAATTGTTTTTTCTTCATTCCTGTGTGGAAGTAGTTCCTCACAGTGAAGGATGAAATGATGATTCCCATACCTTGTTCTTCAAATATTTGGAGTTCCTCAGACGGGCACAATACAGAATGAGTATCATGATCATCTGCCAAATCTCTGGGTAGTCCAAGATGAAATTACAAAATCTTAATTATCTATTTTCCTGAGTTGCCTTTCATAGATGCAGGGGATTCTGGACTGTAAGGATCTTTATTTTCCAAATGCAGATTGCAAATAGCTTTGGGTCAGGGATACAACACATACTGAAAGATTGTTTGACACAATCTGTATAAAATAAGTTGGCAACACATACTTGAGCCCTACTAGCCACTAGGCAGATTCCTCCTTGCTTTCTCATAGTTCTTTCCTTTTACTGTGTTTTGTTAGAAAATAAAAATGTCTGCTTGAAACAGCAGAAGACCAACCGCTAGTAATTCTGTAAATCATCCACTTACCAGGAACAATATTATGGACATAACAGAGTTCATCTAGAGGGTTACTTCGCTTACAAAGACCATCTTTAGAGCACCAGAAAAAAAAAAAAAAAAGTAACTTGTTAGAAATAGAAGCTCATTGTCTGCTGACATTCTGAGATACTGGACTTTTTCAAAAAGAAGAAAGAGTACCGATACTAAATTGCTGCATTAGTTTTTAAGATTACATTGATTGCTTATTTTGATAGTTCAGTTAGCATCAGTCACTGCAACAAAATGTTGTTTCAAAACTACATTAATATATGATCTTTATGTGCTTGTCCAGCCTCTTTCAAAAGAGTGTAAGGCTGCATCTTTCTTATTGATTACAATCAGAATGCCCTAGACACTAACCAAATACCTCAGAGAATTAATTTGGAGAAGTAGACCCCTCTTTTACATTTGTCCTAGGAGATGTTTTCACTACACACTGTTTAAAACAACAATAAACCCAAGAGTGATATTTATTGTTTGTATCACCTGAAAAGAAATTATACTGCATGTCCACTGAAAAAAGGCTGATACCATGAGATACTTGGCACGTGAAGTCTGTGCTAGGTATGGTACTACAGTTTTACAAAGCTGTAAATCATTCTGGACAGCAGTGAAAACACCAATCACACAGAGAAATTAGTAGGGAAAACAACTCAGATCCCTGGAAAGATATCGAGTGATCAGCAGACATCGTGACTACTGAAAAGCTGGTCAGGGATGTACATGCCAGCTTTTAAGGGAATTCTTTAGTGACCTGTTCACAAAGAGGGAGCACTGATGACTGCTCAGAGGCTGTGCATTCCTGCTTGCTGAAAGAAGCTGGAGGGTACTGTATGCGTAATTTAGATATCCACTACTATAATCCAGGTAAGACAGGTAATGCTGCAATTGTTCCCATATTCACCACTCATGTGAAGAGAAACATTGTCTTGAATTAATATGATACTCTATCAGCGTGTTTCCACATCTTCTACATTCTTGCTAGAGAGATTACACCACAATGAAATAATATAAGTATTAAATGTGGCAACCACTTTGAAACTATCTGACTGAGAACAAAGCTTACAAGGATATCAGAAAGTTGATTGGTTGTTGGTTTTTTTTGTTAAATCTGTCTTTACAGGAACAGTGGATTGCAATCCAGAAAAGCTCAAGGTTTGTAACTCAACAGAGTAATAACTACAAAGTGAAGATACTACATGATCTTCTATACAGAAACTTTGAAATGGCAGTAACTGTGTGCACTCTCAAGTCAAGATACAATGCAATTCACAGCTGCTGGAAAGAAGGAACTCTTTCTGTATTCAGTCTGCTGTCATTACTTATTCCATAAAGTGCATTTATTTTGCAAGCTAAGAGGGGAAGAAAATAGGGAAATTCTAACTAGTACCTTTAGCAACCTGGGAAGTGGATAAAAGAAATTCCCGGATTATGTCCTGATTGGCACCTGATGAGTGTTATTGTTCTCTGTGGACCTTCTCTGGTATAGTAGATCCAAAGTCAGCAAATGTTTTTATGTAAAAAAGAAAGAAAGTCTTTGTACTGGTTCTTATGACATGCACACTAACAAAGATGGGAATTACAAGTGGCTTGCTCATTTTTATTTTGATTTTTCACTTACAGAATCACAGAATCATTAAGGTTGAAAAAGACCTCTAAGACCATCGAGTTCAACCATCTACCCAACATCACCATGACCACTGAACAATGTCCTGAAGTGCCATGTCTACTTGTTTTCTGAATGCCTTCAGGGATGATGACTCCATCACCTCCCTGGGCAATCTTCAGAAATAGTAACTGTGGTAGAACAACATAGGCAGTGAAATCAACACATGACAGACATAGAAGCACAGACATGGCTTCTATTGGCTTCACAAAGTTGTATGTACGTGCAAATCTACCCAAGCCCACATTTAATTACTTTTCCTGCCTTTCATAGTCAGGTGAGTCCTGGGAGAAAAAAAATCAAGATGTATTAATTTCTGCAGAAATACCCAAACTTATTTTGTTATCATGTAATCGCCAATGCTGCTGTAGGAGAAACAGAGTAGTAAATACTTACTTGCTTAATTAAATGAATGCTGAAATTCTCAAAACAGATGCTGGGGCAGGTACATTGAATTTCTATTCACAGCCTTGCACAAAATACAGCATGATGGATATTAAGAGGAACAGCATAGTTGTTTACTATTATTTCCGTGGATAAACGTTTACTGAAGCTGACCTTTATGAGTTGATCTTATATTGAATTCTAAGCAGGACAATAGGTGGATCTGAACAAAGCACTTGGCAGATTCATCATCATGGGCAATAAGTTCTTTGAACATGTAACTGCTGGGTGGAGCTAAACAACCACTACATAGCATGAAGTACCAGCTGCTGTATGCAGATGACTACTTAATTAGCAAGCTAGGTCATTTAGATTGATATGTATAAAGAACTTCTGCTGGCAGCAGCCAAGTGCTAATTTCGTTATAATCCTGGTTTTGCAAACAGTGGAAGCAAACTTAAATGTCTTTGAGATTTAGGATGCTGGAAACCAAACTACACAGGTAAAAGGTATGTTTGCACTACAGGTCACTAGAAAACCTTTGATATTTTTGATTTAAGTGCTTCTGTCTGGTGTGACTTGTTGAGGAATATGCTAAATATAACTGGACTTCTGATTCATACACATTTGTGAGGGGAGGTTCTCAACCAGAGTAAAGCTGGAACATAAAAAGGAGAGTTTTCCAGGTTCTGCTAAGTCAGGTGAAGGAAGCTTCATTGGCAGTAGGCAAAATTAAGAGAGCTTAAATAATAGACTTGTTCTGTTTTTCTGCCCAGCTCCTTCAAAAAATAAGAAAGGATATTTCACAGTAGTTTTGTATTTGCAGCAGAACAAGCTGCTCCTTGAACAGTATTTGTGAGACAAGAGTAACTCTTTCCACAGAGTAAGTTGGTATAGAAGAGAAAGATAGCCATGGTGCCAGAACTACTGTCCCAATTCATCTTGAAAAGTTCCCTCACAGCTGTCTTGCTAAGTTGCTTCACTTGAAAAACTAAACCTCTGCAGCTGTTGCACAAAGTTAAACTCTTTAGTTTCAAATGTCAGCACCATTTCTTGTTTAGTCTAGGGCCACCAGGAACTTGGGCATTTTCACCAATACAATCTTTCTAACATTTGTTCTCTGCGTATCTTGAAGAAGAAGTAGACAATCTGGTTTAGAATCAGATAGATTTACCCAACCCAGGCCTGGCTACTCATCTGAGCAACAAAATTTACCTGAAATACTGAACAGCATGTTGACAACCTTGAATTCTAACAGCCTGACTTTCTTACTGAGCTCTGAAGCCACAGCAAGATGTGTAATTTGTCTGATTCAGTGCTGACATTTGTAACACACAAAAAAAGTATCACTCACCTTAATGCTATGAGTACTAATTAGTGTTCTATGCTTCAAAGAAGTGAAATATACACAAATAGCTGCACAGATTTATAAATAGCTGCATTAAAAAGAAGAAACATTCATAAGAGAACCACATTCTTTCCCAATTTCTCAACTCAGAAATCAAGCACTTTTTGGATCTTGATATGCTGGACAACATCTGGTTGCCCAAGTCCATAGACATATAATTAAATTCATCTGACATCTTTATTAATGTTTTTTTCATTATGCTTAAAGTTTTTTCTCTACATATCGAACTATGGAAGTCTGCAATGCTGATGTGCATGACAATCCACCATGTTAAAATCACACACACAATACATATTCGAATCATAGAATCATTAGGGTTGGAAAGGACCTCTAGGATCATGAACTCCAACCTTCATCCTAACATCTCTCTGTCCACTAGACCATAGCCTCAAGTGCTACATCCACTTGTTTTATAAACACCTCCAGGGATGGTGACTCAGCCACCTCCCTGGGCAGCCAGTTCCAGTGCCTAACCACGCTCTCAGTGAAGAATTTCTTCCTAATATCTAATCTAAACCTCCCCTGACGCAGCTTGAGGCCATTTCCTCTCGTTTTATCATTAGTAATTTGGCAGAAGAGACCAACACCAGCCTCGATACAACCTCCTTTTAGGTAGTTGTAGAGAGCAAGAAGGTCTCCTCTCAGTCTCCTCTTCTCTAGACTGAACAACCCCAGTTCCCTCAGCTTCTCCTCATCAGGCATGCTTACCAGACCCCTCATCAGCTTTGTTGCTCTTCTCTGGACCCACTCCAGCACCTCAATGTGCTTTGGGCACCACCATGGTGCCCAAAACTGGTGGGCTCACTTACTAGCTGAGTCAGGAAGTTACCTTCCACACACTCCAGGAATCTCCTGGACTGTTTCCTGTCTGCTGTGTTGTATTTCCAGCAGAT
>JANHGN010027449.1:20950-37024 GCA_024605025.1 Megaceryle maxima
GGAGCAGAGCCCGACCCCCACTGGCTCCAGCCTCCTGTCAGGAGCTGTCAGAGCCAGAAGGTCTCCCCTCAGCCTCCTTCTCTCCAGGCTGCACAAGCCCAGGTCCCTCAGCCTCTCCTCACCAGATCTGTGCTTTAGATCCTTCACCATCTTTATTTCCCTGCTTTGAACATGCTCCAGCACCTCAATAATAAGCAATAATAAGTCTTCCGTAGTTGCTGGTTGCCCTAAAGGACTTGGAGTTTGTTTTATTTTTCCATCACACTGAAGTCTATGCAGATGGAGTAAAAATCCACTCTTGAAGGAGCTCTACCTAATGCCTAGGGCTAAATAGGGTATGGAAGCACCAGGGCAGCTGTCGACTCAGTGGCAGAACTGCAGCTGTATGGGCCTCAGCACCCATCTCCACGGACACATAGAGCAGGAACCACTTTTAGGATTCCTTTTGGGATCTGATTTTCTCTTACTCTTGTTGTAGCTCAGGTTCATTGTAGGAGCTGGATTCTCTTGTCAGCTCCTGCAAATAATCAGGGTTCTACCGAAGGGAATGAAATTGCCCTGGCTTGTACCAGCTGAAGAGGTGCTTGGCTAGAAATACGTAATTAAAAATTAGACCTGATTAAAAACCTCTAGTGTGTCCACACTCTCCATCCCTCTACCTTCTCTACTGTCATTTCACTTACATTCCTTGACACTTCTCTAACGTTGGAAAGCCCTTTCTCACGTGACACTGTTCATAAACAATGTTTACTCGACTACCTTCGTCAGCAAATGCCACAATGTACAAAGATCAAATGCAATCAGAAGATAAGCTAGAGACCAGTCCTGGTTTTCTCCTGTAGATCACAGCAACGATATCAGCATTTCAGTGACTCTGTAATTGGGAATGTAGGGCCGGGCACGGTGAGTTGCTCATAACTATCCAGCAAGGTGACCTGGGAACAACGTCCGGACGTGCTGGGTGGCAGCCCAGGGCTCGATCCACTAGGCTGCCCTGCCAACACAGCCTGCTGCTAAAGCGTGAAGGTAGCAAATGTTAAAAGCGCTTGAAAATACAAGATTAGATCATTTTGTAAGAAAATGCCTCTCCCTGAATGGCCTGAGCACACCTTTCCAATCTGGACAGCTGAGGTGACAGAGAACTCTAACATCAGCTGAAGGCAGCTGACTGCGCTTAGGGAACCAGCGTGAAAGGAATGAGGCCAGAAACCACGGGGGGTCAGAAGCAAATTGCGTCATCAGAACGAGTGCCCAGAAGAGCAATAATGGAGAGGCCTACGAAGCTGCTTGTGAACTCCCCTCATCACGACTAGTCTAATTCAAAACAAAGCCAGGCTGGTTCTAATTCCCATCTGTCTGAATCACCTCTGTGCCAGCATCCCCAGTCCTCTCCCTTCGGGACGGTCCCCAAAGCACGTTGGCAAAAAACAACTTTGGAGGGATTCACGTCAAAGGGGCCAAGAATAGAAGGGGTCCTAGAGATTGTATTTTCTTCCTGGATAAGAAGAAACTATTTCAGGGGCTTAGCCACATCCACAGAATGCTTAGAGACATGTCCTGCACCCAGGAGCAAATGCTGGGAGAAAGATTTCTTCTGGTCTCTCATGTTAGGGTCACTCCCACCAGCAGTTCTTGCGGCACTACTGGGACAGAGTCAAGGCTCAGTTCTTCTTTCAAGGGAACCAAACACACTATTAAATTAGATCTCTCTTAAGGCAGAAAGGTTGTTCTCACAGCTGTGGTGACACTTTCATAGCATTGAATGATGGATAAAAATATCCCCAATGCCCTGGCTGCCGTGGTTATAGTGCTACTGCTGTCTGTAGAGTACAGAGCTGGGGGTCCCGCCGACGTGCCAGGCAATCCGAGTTACCTTCCATCTCCCTCATGGGCAGAAAACATTGCGTTAGCAAACCCACAGTCTGAGTAAAGATATTTGACATCATCACTTGAACCTCTTACAGCAGCTGCATATTTCTCTGTTCCTGCTCAGTTTGAACACATTCTTCTGCACGTCCCTTGGATCTGCTCTCCGGGAGAGCAAGAGCAGTCTTTTCTCCCCTGTATCTTTCTTTACACCCAACATCCCACCCTGCAATCTCAGTTTCTCCAAACTGCATGAGATTAACCACTTGGGGCTATCAGTATTGTTCGGACCCTCTGTACCTTTGATCAATTTATAGCTCTTCTTTGTACCTTCTCCAGAATTTGTAAATCAGATAACTCCTTATATCTAACAGATAAGTGAGTGAGTCCAGATGCACCAGACTCGCCACGAAAGCCTAGGAGATAATGTCAGGGATTCCACATGCATGAAATCTGGATCCTCGTCTAGTGTAAGATACCAGTGTTTTGGGGCTTGTTAATTGTTGGTTTTTACACACATCTTCCTATATCAGATTATTTTTTTGACCAGAAGCCACAATCGCTTATCTGATGGAAGAATAAAGGGAAGGGGAGAAGAGAAACAGGCATGAGAAGGAGGAATGAAAGGTATTTCATGGAGATAGGATAAATTTAAGTTGTCACTCTTCTGAGAGGGATTTATCGCACAACTTGCTTCAGAGTAACTGGGGCTCTGTAAGTACTGAATTGCACCTGCTCATTGTGAGTGAAGGAAAGGGAAAGGGAAAGAAAGGGGAAAGGAAAAGAGAGAACATGAAGATTAAAAGAAAGGCAGAAGAGTTATTCTATCCTGCAGTCATTCTGGACTTTTTTGATTGCTTCAGTCTATTGCTGGTTTTGAACCACTCCAGCCTACCTGTTACTGCTTGCAGCAAGAGAAAGAACTGCATCTCTTCACCCAGAAGAAACAGAAGGAGGGAATTATCCTGGGCTCAATTGAAACTGCAGCCAGCAGAAATTTGTGTCTGTTTTTTCCTCCAGCTGCGAGCCATCTGTACTTATCCCTATTTTTTAAATTTTTTTTTCTATCTGTAGTAAACTGATAGCTCCAAGGAGTGAGCACAATGCGAGGCAGAGAAACAGATTTCCAGGTTGCCATCAAGAGGTGGTTCAAATGGATCAAACGAGAAGGGAGGAAGCTGGCTACTTCTCACAGCCATCGTAACAAGTCATACGGCAATGAGGCAGTGACATGTCATCTCCTGGTAGCAATACGAGCTACAGGGAGGGGGACAGGAAAAGAAATACATTAGAAAGCAGTTTCTGCAAGTCTGGAGCCAACAGACTCCAGCGAACGTGCGTACATGCAGGGTGTGAAGATGAGGGTGTAGGAGGAACATCTGCCTACTGGAAATTTTTACATGCTCCTCCAGGCATCTGCTTCTGGCTCCTGACACAAAGGGGATGAAATTCGGGCCAGCCACCTTGGTATGCCAGTGTGCTCGCGCAGCCCTGGTGGCCTCTTTCTTGGCTGCAGACACTAACAGGCAGATCTGGAAGAAACGAAGAGTTTGCACCAGTGCAAACATAAGAATTAATACCTGAGCGATGAGTTTGAAAGTAATTGGGAGAAATGATATCTCAGCTTTTAGGCAGAGTAGTTTGTGTGTTCCACTGGGCCAGCTGTGCTGCCAGTCCAGCACAGTGCTGGGCCTCTCCCAAGGCTGGCTGGACTGTAAGTCCTCAGATCCTTCCGGGAGGCTGCCTGAGTCTGGGCTCTGAAGCTCCTGGCAAGGGGAAAGCCCCACCTTAGATGAAGCCAACTGTCCCATAGGCCGATTCAGCAGCAGATAGTCTAAGCTCAGCTCTTTTGAAGTACCCTGCAGAAGCCGGCCTAGCAGATGGCTGTGCGGACCGAAAGCATGCTAGTCACATCTGCTCTCAAGCCCATCCTTTATTTCCCGGTAGAGATGAAGCCACTTCAGCCTCACCTTATCACCAGATACCTTGTAGAGATGGAGGATGCTGAGGCTGCAAGTTCTCCTCTGCACGGCACCTCCCATCGCCACGGCCCTTTGTGCGGCAGCGTTTTACAGCCGCGTCGTGACGGCCTGAACTGGGACACCAGAAATCAGGTCCCACAGCTTTGCTTTGGTACCTGGAAGCGATGACACACAGAGGAATCCAAGGCTGCTCTGAGGTATGGCCAGCCTGGAAAATGGATGCTTTGTCTTTTCAAGGGAATGCCAAGCATTTCTGAACCTGAAACCCCAGCAGCTTCCCTTTAGATCAAATGATTGCTGAGCATTTCCAGGAGGCTGACTCAGTAACTTTGTGAAATCACTAACGGCAAGTGCTCCTGTGTTGACAGGCAGAGGAATAGCAGTTTATGGTCTTCCTTGTTCACCAAAAGAAACCTTATCTCTGATCCTATAGTCACCCTGAGCAAATGCAAGGCCTTTCTGGGGGAGATGTGTGTGTTGTGTTAATTGCATATTTTACTGAGATGAAAGGTCTCAGCATCTCTCAGTAACTTCCTCTGCTTCCTTTTGTTCTCTAGAAGCCTCATTTTTTCCCTCCTAATATTTATTCATGAGGATTTTTGCTTTCAGAAGCTTTAGAGCAGCTGCTCCTGGTCTGATGGAATTCACTCAGCAGCAGAGATGTCTTTTCATCTGTTCAGTGCAGCCAGCTTCACCATCGACAGGCATCTGCTTCTCTGGACAGGACTCCAGCTTTGGCACCATTAATATGCATTTTACGGAGCGCAGTGGAACACATGTGCAGTCTGCAGGCTGAGGTGCCCGCGTGGCTTTGCACATATGCACACCTGCATGCAGAGGCTGTCTTGTTGAGCCAAGACCGCGGTCTCCCCAAGATGGACATGGATTTGTGAACCGCAGCGACACACGGATGTGACGTACACGTGAATGCATCTGAATATCCTTATTAATGCTCTCGATTTCTGGGGGCATGTGTTGCCACTGGCCAAGGTTATCTTCACTGTAAGTCCAAAGTTCAGAGTTTTAAAGTCATTAGTCTTGTCGTGAGTTGAATTTTGATGACTCAATCCCAGAAAGTGGAAACAGGCTTCAGTTTTATCACGGCAAAGCAAAAAGCGCTTTACCTCAACTTCCCGAGCAGAAATTTCCCTCACGGGGAGGGACAGGCCAGAAGGTCTGTTGTGATTACAGTGTTAGTAACACAAGGATAGAAGCACATTTCACCTTTTATGCTCTCCTGCTCATTTCAGCACACACCGCCGAATCCATCTCTATGTTGTGGGCATTCAGCTGATTTCGAAAGCACAAAACATCTGGTCTCACGGGCACATCTGGCAGCTGGAGACCCAGCCACCTGCTGGGCAAAGTGGCAGCTGCGTGTGGGGAATGGGGACGTACGACGAAGAGGAGCCAGTGTACGTGGAAACTGGAGGGTGGACTCGGGGTCACTTTGTGCCATCTCTCACCCTTTTCTGGAGACTTTCAGCGTCTTCAGCTCAGAGACATGGCACCGTTGTCATTTCCTCACACATTAGACCTCTTAAGCAACCAAAGCTGGGAAATTCAGAGTTAGCAAAGAAAAACCCTCCACCCTCAGCATGTTATCTTTGCTCACACAGGACAAGTAACAGCATTTCCCCTAGAAAAGTGGATTTTGCATTTCCAGGCACAAAAGAAGGTGGGGGATGTAGTTGGAATTGCATTAGTACCAGTAGCTGTGAATGCTTGATGCAGTATAATACATGATCTATGTCAAACACATATTTCTTTTAGCATATCTCCAAATATCCTGAGACTTCTTTAGCTTTGTTTTAAGAATCTCAGCTCTGAAGATATAAAAAAAAAGAATGGGAAAAGGGAAAAGAAGGAAAAAGAGAAAAGGAGGGAAAAGGGAAAAGGAGGGAAAAGGGAAAGAAAAAAAAAGAATTAAAAAAAGAAGGGCAAGACTGGTTCTTACTCTGGGGCAGAGTTAATCTCACAGAGATGAGTGAAACTGGTGTAACTGCTTCATTCTCCTCCCACTTCCCCATCAGCTTTGGGTAATACCTAAGGTGGGATGACCATATCAGCTGCACCTTTCAGAAATGCAGCCCCCTAATGCCTCTGTGATTCAATTTCCCCTCTGGTACTAAAAAGAAATAAAACTTGTACCCACCCTACCAAAAATTTTGTGGAGCTCCTCAGGTGAGTCCTACTGTGGAAGTCTCAATCACCTTTATTCAGAGGCTTCATTAGGGAATTTTAGTGGGCTCTGGAGACCCAGGATGGGGGTCCCCAGATCCCTGCCAGCATGGAGATGTCTCCTAGGGAATCTCAAGCTCTGCATCAGCTCCTTCCAGAAGGAAATCTGTGGAGCTGCCGGGCTTGCACTGGGGCAGTGGCCAGAGCCTCTGCCTCGCCTGCCAGGCCTTCCATCTGGATGTGTCAGAGAGCACTGGGGAGCCACCGAGCCAGAGACAGATGCAGTGAAGAGGGAGCAATGTTTCACTGGTCTGTCAACATGTCATTAGGCTCTCATGAGGGAACATCGAGCAGAGGGGTGTGGAGAGGAGGGGGGAGGTGGCGAGGGGAGAGAGAACGAGAGAGAAAGAGGGGCAGAGAAAATGACAGAGTATTGGAGAGATGGAGAGGTTGGTGCCAATGCCATGTAAATCACTGCCAAGGGGAGAGCTCCATCAAACACAAGGCCAGTACTATAAATCAGCCCGTAATTAGGTGCAAAGCGAAAGCTTTAACATCCTCATCAAATTGATTAATACATCTCGTGGCTCAGGACAGATGTAGATGGTGTTTATGAACAACTGCAAAGCAGCCAAGGCTGTGTCTGGGGCAGGAGGAAAAGGGGCTGGAAAGAGGAGTGATGGATCTGGAAACAGAAGCTTCTCTTCTCTTCGTCACCACACTCTCCTGGGCAAGGGCTGAGGGTCTCCCCTGCCTTTCAGCTCATCTGTCTGCAAGCTTTGGGGAAGTGAAGTAGTTAATGTTAGCACAGCACGAGGGCAACAGAAAGCCTTTATTTTAGGGGCCGATCCAAAACTATCAGTGCTAATGAGCATCTTTCCCATTGATTTTGGTGCAATTTGGTTTAGATCATTAATAAGCACGATTACAGGTAGTCCTGGGTGAAGATAATAGAGCAAGCTGCTGGCTATGAGAAAGCAGAGAGACAAAGGAGCAGAAGATGAGAGGTCTGAACTCTGCTCACATCCAACTCAGCAAATCTACCACTGATTTGAATGGTTGAGGGTTCAGTCCAGACTGGGCATCCCAGGGCAGTCAACAACAGACAGTGCAGAAAAGGATGGGAAGGGTGCTCCCAGCACTGAGACCCTGATGTCAGTGGTGGCTGTGAGGCAAGGCAAAGCTAGAAATTAATTGCTCCAAGCCACCCTCGTGGCTGCTCATCCAGGACTTTCTACAAATCACCTGCAGTTTTTCAGTTTCTAGGAGCAAGGCCCCCGCTGAAGGAATCTGGTTTGGTAATTGCCATGTGGTCAGCTTGAAAGTGCTCAGAAGTCAGGGGCAACGAGCGTTACAGGGATTCTGTGCCATTATTCTCCCTGCTGACGTATTTCGGATCCCAGCCTGCGGACTGGTAGGAGTTGCTAGTGCTCAGGTTCATTCACGATTACAACCAACCACAGACGGTTGCTACCCCAAAAGTCCTTGCAATGAAGGGGTGAGAAAACCAGCAGGTGTGTACAGATAGATGGGGCAACCTAAGAAAATGACCAGACACCGCTGGGCAGCAGGGTAAGGCCGCCGTGTCAGTGCGCGTGCTGCCCAGACCTCGTCAGATGAGCGTGCGGAGCGTGCAGGTGAGGCGGTCAGAAGCGCATGATGCGGTCAGTCGATCACACAGCTCTGGGACTCTGCTGTTCTCGGTCACTTCTGGGTGCATGTGCAGCACGTGCATGGCCAGGGCAGGAGGAACAGCTCTGCTAAGGGAAAGTTGTAACAGAACCTCAAATCTGCAGTTTTTCTACCTATTCTGCTGCAATAGATACTGGAATTCCTATCTGTTACAGACTGATTTTGGTTACTTAGGTCATAAAAATCCTCATAAATGAGGTCAGCATCACTCCCACCTTTTCAACGAATGGAGAAACTGAGGCACAGAGAAAGGGAGTGACTGACTTGCTCACTATCATCCATCAGGACGTGGACAGAAGCTGGAGTGGACCCTGACTCTTTGGACCCTCTGATCAGTGCGTTTCCTCTCCCCTTTCCCCCCAGACTACACTGCCTGGCATTCAGAAACTATTCTGGGGTGCTGAGAGCGAGCCCTCGGCCCTCAGTCTGGCTGGACAGCAGGGATCCCATTCTCCTGCTGGGGAAGGTTGATAAAAAGTCTGGGATTTGCAAGTGAGGTGTCTATACTGGAGTGACAAGATACTTAACCCCTCAGCCCTTAGGAGTTACAGACGCGATGCGGTGTCCATGTGTCAGCGAATGATTCAGAGGTGAAGGGGTTACAAGAAACACAGCTCCTCCAGATCCCTTCCTTTGAGAGGACACAGGTTGGCTTGATTCTCGCTCCAAAACACTGCTTGCCTTAAGCTTCACATGGGCCTGCAGCAACTGTTTCATAGGATGTAGTAAAAAAAATATAACCAAAATAATCCTTCCGTAGAAAGAGCACAAGCCTTATTTACTGGCAAGAAGCAGCCGGGAAAGGAGCTCTTTACAGACAGGTTTTAAACGCCGCTGGTTCCGAGGACCTTTAACCTCTCTGTATTAATCCTGACAGACAAAGATCTTGCCCATGTGTCACTGTGGCAGAGGGATAAGGCCCCAGTAGACACGACTTACAGGCTCTGAAAGCCACTCCCTGTGCTGACCAACAGACCAGAGGCTCCAGAGATCCAGCAACAGCCATCCAGCCCCAAGGGACAAGTCACCAAAGGGGTTTTGTCCATCTGCCTTGGAGAAGAGTTTGAGAGGGAAATACTGTCTTAGAAATGATTCCACCTCATATCACCACCCCCAAAATGTTACGAGCAAACCTATGAAGTACAGAGAATGCTTGGCTTTTAAACTTAAGAAGTCTTTGGATTAAGGGGATGGTCCATTTGAAGCTTACTTGCTTGTTCTCTGCTTTTCTATTGGAATTACATGTTCTCAAAACACAGGAAACACTAAAAAAGCAGAATATCCTTTTCAGCTGCAAAATCTCTCCCATCCACTTAGGCTCCCTGCCCACTCCGAAGGATAAACATCTAATCCTTAGCTAGAGCAGTCATCCCTGCTGCAGAAAACAAATGCTTCCAAGGAAAAATAAATCAATGGAAATTAGCAAAGCTCAGGATAAAAAATCCATGCCCTGCCAGTGTGATACTTGAGACAACATTTTTTTGCATGATTTAGTGTCATATAATTACACATATCAGTTCCTGGGTTTTAATTGATTCTTTCCCCTCCATTTATTAAAGTTTATTAAGGCTGAACCTGCTCTTCTTGTAGTCAGGGGCAAAAGGCTTTTAATTTCACAGGGACAGGTGTAAACTCCATGGACTGAGAGGGTTTTTTCCTCCTGTGTTTCCCAGTGCTTGTTGTAACAGAGACCACTTTCTAATGGGAGATTTTAGGTGCTGCTGTGATCCATTCAATAGCTAAATTCTCTTTTCTTTAACATGTACACGTGCACTTAATGAAAACCAGCCTGTGAACATTACATCCTGATTCCTCTCATGCTTGGGGAAAGACTGAACAACACTTTACTGTCCCTAGAATTGCATTAAGTAAAAGAAGAGAATCAAACCTTAGGGCGTCAGGGACACTGGTGGCTGCCTGGGAGTCTTGCTCGGAATAAGGTCTGAATGTGAATTTCAGGGTTTAACAACGCACATTCACATGGGATGATATAGAATTGACTTCTCAGGAATCAGACCTGGTTTTCTCCCCTTTATCCTGATTTTACTTGAGTTACTTCTGATTTCCAATTTGTGAAGTTATAAAAGATCTGGGATTTGAGACAGGAGCCACCTTCTCGAAGCATTGCTTTGAAGTTGCTGCCAAATAAACTCCTCCACAGCACAGACACCGAAGTTTCCTTTCTGTCCCAGTCGTATCGAATCGGACACTGAAGCTTACGATGTTTCCCAGGTTAACTGACTTTTCCAAGAATAGTTTTCAAACTTCATAATAAACAACAAAATCATGTGTCTGTGCCTCTCTCCTCCAACTCTGACTTCAGAGTTTTCAGTCAAATTACTCCTTGTTTGCAGCACGTGAAGTCAGGCAGGAGAAAAGAAGATTTGGTTCAAAGAAGAAAGGGAGTGTTTGGATGTGAACTGCAGGAGGGAATTTGCCATTTCCCATCTACCCATCCTACAGAGCTCTGGATGCAGCTGGTGGGCAGGATCTCTGGTGAGCAGAGTTAGTCCATCACCTGAAGGCTGTACCTGCCCTGAATCCACAGCGTAACTGAGCCTGCCGTGATCCAGTGGTACAAACCATCCTAATAAAACCCAGAAGGTGACTAGTGACGTCCTGTTCCCCCAAGACACAACCCCTGTGAAATACAGGAGTTTAAATGTTCAAAAGGCGGGTGAAAAGATTCCTCTGGTGCCCTGGACAGCAAAGTCCAGTAAGCAAGAGCCCCGCTGTGGGTTGTGCCCCAGCTGAAGTGACAGCACAACAGACAAGCCACTTTGTGTATCTTTCAGCCCTGTCAGGGAGCAGTTATTGATGAGTAAGGGCCATTCTTAAGGTCTTTGCTCCAGCCCCTTCCTCTGGCTCAGGCCCCATTGTGGGTCCAGCCCAGGGAACAGTTCACGAACTCTGATAAGCAGAATGAAAAAAAAAAACAAGCCAAAAAAGCCTGTTTGTAGTGCAGGGAGAAGCCTTTCCCAGCAGCTCTACTGGAAGAAGGCAAATGTGCATCATGCACAACATGACCTCCAAGAGCAAAGCACATGTTCAGCGAGGCAACAGTTCTGGTAACACTTACACGAGCAAAACAGGTTTGATCCTGCAAAGTGCTACTAGTGCTCCGTTTTTGTCTGACCCCCCGCTCCTGAATTCAACACTACTCGATATTGTTGTTAAGAAGGCAGGCAATGGAACAGAGCATATGTGCAGATGAGTTCAAGATGGGGAAGAGGGACAGAGCTGCAAGCCCATCAGAGAGCAGGGTTTGGATTCAGAAAGAGCAATAACCTGAAAGCGGTGAGATAATAAAGATGAGTGCTGAATTCCAAACTTATGAAGGAATAATCAGCCACACAAATGCGAGCAGGGAAATAAATGCCAAAAAAGCAGTTTTGCAGGAGAGGATCTGGGACAATTATTGAGCCAAAACTGAAGAGGCATGAACAGAATTATGCTGACCTGCATAAAAAGGATGTCAGATTTAAGATGCACAAAGAAACCTCCTCAGTCTCCTCAGCCCTTACAAGGGCCTCAGCTGGCCCAGTTTGGGAAACCACAAGAGAAGAGTCTAGAGGGAGAGTAACAAAATAATTTCAGATCTAGAAAACATGACCTGCATGAAGAGACCAAAAGTAGTGGCTGAGTGTAGGGAGGGGACTGAGGGAGGTTTATCAATCTTCAAGCATGTTAAAAGCTGCCACAAAAAGGAAGGTAATAAACCATGCTCCATGTTCACTCTGTATTTGACAAGGGGTAATGAGCTTAAACTGCACCAGGGGAGGTTTACAGTAGGCATTAGGGGAAACTTTCTGACGGTAGGGATGGTGCAGCACCAGCACCTGCCTGAGGGGGCTGCGGGATCCCCATCACCGGGTGGTTTTCAATCTAAGAAAAGTTAAAAGTCTGACTAAAGTAACTGTCCCCACTTTTGAAGGGGAGATCACCTGCTACAGTTCTGTCTTCTGTGTTTCTACACTGGTGACTTCCAAGTGCCCTTGAAGTATGTAAATGAAAATGCACCTAAGGACGAACAGAGCAATGTGAACTCTACCTGTTGTAAAAGCAGACAATATCGAGACACTGAATTTGCCACTGAAACTTTCAACAGTCATTTGCTTAATGTTTCTCTCACACCCAGGTAATAAAAGCAGAGCAAGTCCTTCAGCAGCTCAGAACCAGGCACCCTCACCCATGTGTTGCTCTCTTCAGTTGTTCTCCTACTACCAAATCTAGTTGACTTAAACAATAATAAATCAAAGGGAACGGCTGCAGCTCATACAACACAGGCAAAATCACAAGCCTCTAACCTTCACCTTCAAGATTTCCCTACAAGGGTTTCAACATCTGGAGCCCATTCAGCTTGAAGTGATGACAATTTCCAATAAGCGTTAATGGGGGATCCTGCCCAGTCTATACTCCACGACTATAATTCAGTCTGTCTGTCCATCTGTCAGGGTTTATGACAGCCAGAGCTCACACACACAGGAACAAACTACAGCTACAGATTTCTTAATGAGCACATAATGAAGTCAACCTGCTTCAGTTTTTTTTCAGCTTGGCTGATCATTTCCACCGGGCAGGCTTCTCTTTGCTCCACCAGCTCTGGGTGCCAGGAGCATGTCGGGCTGCGGATGAGCTGATGGAGGCAAAAAGCCATAAATGAGAATCTTGGGAGCACAAGGCTCTCACACTTTTCCGCAGACAGCTCCCAAGCCCATGTAAACCATCAGGGTGACTTTTGCTGCTTTTGGATCAGTCCCATTAGAAGGGGACCCGTGGCGTGGTCACGGTCACTACCCTCAAGCTGATGAAAGACCCCGGAAAGCACAGGCAGAGCTGGCGGTAGCACTTACCAAGCAGCGCTGCTCCCTGTGCCCATCGTGTGCTGTATGAATGGCAAAGTCCCTTGTCATCTCCTCACGCGTGTGCCCAGAGTGACATCTCAGCATGGGAAGGTTCCCGGCAAGCTGGCCACGGCTCCTCTCCCCTCAGGCTGTGGCCCTGTTGGGCCTCACGGCCCAAGTCTCTCCAGGGCCTAAGTCATCTCAGGGCCTAAGTTGCCTCAGAGACTGTGTCACCTCAGAGCCTGTGTCGCCTCAGAGCTTCATTGCTTCCCAGCCTCATCACCTCATGGCCCGCGTCACCTCCCAGACTGCACCTTCCAGCTCCCCTCAGCTCCAGCCCAGCCCTGCGCCATAGCAGCCCTCCCTGTGCTCCATCCCCAGCCATGGCGCCAAGCGCCACAGCCCCAGGGACACGACAGCTGGCTTCTGCTGAGGAATAGTGCTTGGAAATAGCCTCACAGATCATTTAGATAAACAGCCTCGTGCAGGTGATGGTGTTTTCAATCAGCTTGTAGGAATAACCTTGTCCAGTCCTCCAGGCACCTCCATCACGGACCTGAGAGGCCTCAGAGGGGAAGACACCTCCCATGGCACCGAGGCCTCGCTGCTGTCGTGAGACTCAGGAAAGTTTGGTGAAGGAGACAAGAGTCTCCACTGTGCTGGGAGCCTTCACCCTTCTTCTTTTGGAAAGATTTCACCCAGGATTTGCTTGGAGTTTGAATTTGATCCCATTCACTCAGCACATTACCCACTCAGGCAGCCTGACCTGTGCCTGAGTCAATGGAAACGTTCACTCTTGTCTGGGTGGTTTAGGAATAAAACAGAGGGCAACAAATCTGTTCTGGCTGGGCTTAAAACTATTTAAAGGTGCCTTGTTAGACTGAGAAGTTGTCATTTTTTTTGCTGCAAGTGAAAAAAGCCCAAAGACCCAACATATGGTTCAAACCAACCTAAGCTCACAAACCCACAGGGCACCTTGCTCTGCGGTGCCCCTGGCTGCCACAGATTCTTGTAAATCCATTCTACAAAGCTCCAGATTTGGCTTGTTAAGGGGTCATTTACAAATACTAGTTGTGCCTTGGGAAGGAGGGAGTCTCAGTTCTCCTCACATAATGATGAACACCCATTGGAGATCTCCACTTAACGAACGCCAAAACAGCACGATGTGAATTAGACCCTGTCTCCTTATATTTTTCTCTATCTCCCTTTGAAAACACTGTTTCTGAATTGTCACTTGCTCTGGGATCCCGATGGATCTATCTAAAGCTTCTCTCATTCCTGATGAATAATCTCTTTTTATTCTCGATGCAGAGAGAAGAGGTCTAGAGCACCCTCCTGGAATCCCGCTAGCCACCTAAACAGGTATGGAAGGCTGTTCATCAGCCCTAAGCCGGTCTGGCAGATGTAACAGAGCAAGGCTTTCTGCTTCTAAATTTAACTTACAGCACCTGAGCTAAGGAGTTCAACGGGAGTTTCTTTCCTGCCCAGTTAAAATGACAAATTGGTACATGAGTGTTTAATGAAAGATGCTGGAAACGTCCGTGAAGATCAGAAAAATCACCTCTTGGAATTGACAGGCAGGCCATCTGCATTCCTGCGTTCCTATTAATTCCCTAACAATAAACGACAGGAGAGCCTAGAGGGTTAAAAGCTTAATTCAATCTCCTAGATTCCTTCCAGGGGCCTGTCTGCATATAGAATGAGAAAGGCATTTATAAAACTGTTATTTGCACACTAGATTTTTCATATGGCTCCATGCACCAAATATCAATCACGCCCCTCTCAGCCAGGGTGTCACCATGCATCACACAGCCCTGTGGAGACTAATGATGCGCCTGCCTGTGACATCTGCCACACAGATTGATGACATCACACCCCCTGCACCCCACGTGACTGTCGCCACAGCCCACACGGCGAAATTTGACCTGATTCAAGGTTTAATAATATTCCTCCCGAACTCTGATACTGAATTTTGGGCCATTTTACTTATGAAATTATAGATGAAGTAACGCTCACGTTTTGGGGCAGTTCAGAGCCAGGTTAGGATTTTATTTCACTACTGTCCTCACTCTGATCATTGTTTCAGGGTAATTTCCAGCAGTAAAATGGCTGTCCTCTCAGTCACGTGTTCTATAATCTCTGTATGGATCAGGCCTTGATGGGAGCTTAATTAAAACAACAGTCAACTTCATTCTGTTACACACTAAGCTTTGAGGAAGCCTCAGACATAGATTTTCTCCACGCTTCAGTGAAGGATGACAGTCTCTCTCTTCTCTTTGCTGCCCGTTTCTACTGAAATTGTAAATTCACAGGAAGCTAAAATGCCAAAAATGCCTTATTTTAGTCTCCGTACAACTCTCTTTTCCCTTGCTGTTACATGCAGACACATGCACGTATCTACCTGTAGGAACACTTAGACCTTAGACTATTCCCAGTCTAATGTTCACAACACGAATTGAGCTCTAATTATAATATAAGAAAGTACTTCTCCACTTTCTTCTCTCTAGGCTTATCAATTTTACTTTGCTGCAGCTTGGTACCAATGACCACTAAAGTCAGTGTAATCCTGGAGGCTCCAGTGGGCACTGGAACGTGGTCAGAAAATATCCATGAGCATCTAAAGTTTAGGCAATTGTTCCCCTGATGACACGATGGTGGTACAAAGGGAGCTTTTGTCTATATGTGGAACTTATCCTGCAATAAAATAAGGTGCAAACATAAAGCAGAACATCTCCCTGGGATAACTCATGCGTAGACAAACCCGCGCATGCTGGCATTAATTTCTTTGAAGGAGTGTTACGAGCATTGATCCTGCAGGCTCTTGGAGAGGGGAGAGAAGATTCATATGAAAGCATCTTGCCTCCCAGGGCTGGCCTTTAAAGAAGCACTTTCTGGTAGCATTAGGGATAAATACTGAAACCGTGGTAAAACCTTTTATCCATTGCTGTATTAGTCAAACTGTCCCTCGTGAGCAGGGAGCTTCAACAGGAACCCGAGGACTTGGTTACTTGAGGAAAGATGGATGGAAGGAGTCTGCATATTTTAAATATTCAGCCAGCTGCAGCGTGGCAGAGCTGCTGTGGGAAGCTGTTAAGGCTGGCGCTGCTGGGTTGCCTGGTTGCCAGTGAGCTCTGGAACATCTTTTATATCAACCCTTCCACCTTATCCCCGTATAATGGACAGGTTTACATGTATTGTCAGATCCTGCAACAAGGGGAAACCTTTTGCTGAAGTCAGAGTGCTGTGTAATAGGTTTTTACCACATCTCAGATTCTGAGTGCTGGTGGAAAGATTCTGTCTCTCTGATGGAATAAACAAACCTCTGACTCCTGTTGGAAGGAGATAGGACAAGAGGAAACAGCCGTAGGTCGTACCAGGGGAGGTTTAGGTTGGAGCTGAGGAACCCCCTCCAGGGTTGCCCAGGGCTGTCCCAGGCTGCCCAGGGCAGGGGTGGAGTCCCCGTGACCCCTGGAGGGGTTTTCAAGCCCCCCGTGGAGCTGTGGTGCTGA
>JANHGN010027450.1:3576-52288 GCA_024605025.1 Megaceryle maxima
CCCCCGCCCCCCCCCCCCCCCCCCACACGCACAGTAAACGAGCGGCCACGAAGCCGGGAGAAAAAACCTCGCAGCTCTCTGCCCGAGCCCTGTCCGGAGACATCTCCCTGGGGAGAGCGAACGGCCGGGACGCGAACGGGCTCTGTTGCTGTCGGCTGCGAGCGGGTTGATGGGGCTGTCACTGCCTTCTGATCACTGCGGTGAGCCGAACACCCACACCGGCTACCTGCGGGGAAATGCGAGGGGCGAGGGACCGGGGTGAACAAGCTGTCCGCACCCCGTGTTGGAGGGGCCAGGCGCCTAGGGACCTCTGGTGAGGGGGAGCATCGCCTTTTGCCCTCTACGGTGGGACGGCGGAGAAAGCTTGAGCGGGGGCTCCAGCCTCCGCCCGGCTCCCCTGGCCGCTTCCCCGCCGCGATCCGAGCGGGGCGTGAGGCTCCGCAGGCCCTGGACAGCTCCTGCTTTGAAAGCCCTCGGAGCGCCCTCCCGGACGCTGCCAGCCGGCCGCCCGGCGTGGCTCCCGGCCGCGCATCCCCGAAAAGCAGGGCGAAGGGCGGGGGACGTCTAAAAAAAAAAAAACAACACCCAACAAAAAAAACCCGAAATAGTAAGGCAAAAAGAAATCAGACGGCGAGTCAGATTTTCCCTCCGAACGCCTCAAAGTGTCCACGTCCTCAAAGCATGGAACCAATTTAAGGTCGCCGCCTCCCTCGCTCCCCACCCCCCCGACCCCTCCGCCTCGCGGCCCCGCTGCCAAGGCTGCCGCCGCGGGCCGGAGACACGGGGCACGTGACGGCCTGGGAGCCGCGCGGGCCCCGCGGTCGCCGCGCGCCCATTGGCTGCGCCGCCGCCGGTGACTCTCAGCCCCGGGACCCTCCTGTGGTATAAATAGGGCGGATCGGGGCTTGATTAATTTAGCATCCCGGGCAGCAGGTTTCTGCTAAGTTTGGAGTTACTCCTCAAGACTGTATGCCTGCGTCCCATAGGTAATAGCTAACCACCGACCAGGGACTCTGCACCACAAGGAGTCTGCATGTCTTGCAACTAGACATGCTCAGCTTTGTGGATACACGGATTTGGTTGCTGCTTGCAGTAACTTCATACCTAGCAACAGGCCAACGTAAGTGCTTTTAGCTTGTTTCTGGCATGGGTGGTGTCAGGGGGTGGCTGTTCCTACTCTCTGCGCTCTATCCAGGCGCCATCCCCAGGGATGGTCGTCTGCCGGGAAGCTGCAGCTCCCAAGCTACAGAGACCATCTTATAAAGCTGCCACCTCCGTCCCATATCAGAATATAGCTTGTTTTTTTTTTTTTATACCTCAGATAAAAAAGGATGGAAAAAGGCAAACGAAATCAACACCCCCCCCGGAGGAAAAAAAAAAAAAAAAAAAAAGAGTAGACGGGCTTGTATCCAAAGGAGAATGCAAAGCCCCAGCTCAAGCGAAGATGCTTAAAGGCTAGGGAGGACAGTCTTTACGGCGAGCGGAATAATGCGGGCTGCGGCCGGACTGCACTTCTGTGGGGCTCCGGGCGCTCCGTCCGAACCGGGGAGCGGGGGGAGCCGAGAGCGGCGGCCCCGGCTCGCTCACCGCTTTTCTCCGCGGGACGGGCGGCTCGGCGCGGAACCCGCCGCTCTATCGCGCGCGGCGGCGCCCCCTGCAGGCGGAACGGGGCCGATGCTGCGCTCCCTGCGGCCAGGCGCCCTCCGAGACGAGCCAGCTCGGTGGGGCCAGAGCCGTCCCGCGGATCCCCAGGGTCTCCCCGCCCACCGAGCCCGCCCTCGCAGGGGGTCTCCGCGGAGTGAGGGAGCGTACGAGGCTGGAGGAGTAAGGCAGGGCGAGAATATTGCTTAGCTCCAGTACGGAGAGGGAATGGGGCTCCCCGAGGATGCAGCGCGGCCCTCCGCCACGCGCTGGGAAGAGGGTTTGGCCACACACGTAGCTAGGGGTGAAGCGGAGCCTTCCCCACCTCCCCGCTGGGCAGCTTCGTGCGAAGCCCCTCGCCGCCGCTTCTCTGCAGGGCTGGCTTTGACCTGCGGTTTGGCCGCGTTCCTGGGCCAGAGGTTCCTGCTCTCAGAGCTCGGAGCCCCCGGGAAGGTACCGTCCGCGCTCCGTCTCGCCCCCGCCGGTCTCTGCCAGCAGCGAGGCTCAGGGGTTGCGACGGAGTGACGGAGAAGCTGTGGCGGTGGGCGGCACGGTGGCCACGGCCCGGATGAGACCCGAGGACCCGCAGCAGGGCCGTTCTGGTGGGGCGGCCGGGGTGAGGCCTGTCGCAGCGCACAGTGGCCGCCCCGCCAGGGACATTCCCCTCCACACCCCGCCGCCGTTGAGGGCTGAGGAGGGGGCGCGGTTCGTGTGGGCAACCCGCCCTACTGACTGCCCCCACTCTTCCCGAAATGAGATCGTGCAGTAGCCACTGTCACCATCATCTGGGGGCAGTAATGCTTTTAATATGATGTTGAGTTAGCGCAGGCAATTGGCGTTCTGCAGCCACCCGTGGGATTTCCGTGCTTGACACTTCGGTATTGGTACCTTTTCGCTGGACTGCAATCATCTGAAATTAGGGTGATCGTACATTGCCAAAGTCACACTTCATTGACAAACACAAAACCACCACCTGTTAGTTAATAACAGCGTCAAACTGCTGCCATTAAAAGTGTGATGTGAGACGTTTTTACCATGATAAGTTTCAGCCAAAATAGGTTTTTAGTTGCTTGAAATTCAGAAACCAGATTTTGAAAATTAGTATCTCCAACTAATTAAGAAGAGCACACTTGATAGTAAATAACATATGGAGGGAAAGTTGTTTTCTGTTTGGCGTGTAATAGATTCAAGCTTTTTGCAGTTAGCACCATGACATTTTACAGGAAAATGTGGAAATAGGTATGTTTTTGTAGAACCATTTCCCATAAAAAATGAGATGGGGTCATTTATATTAAAATTTAAGATTATTCCTCTAGTTTAATATCCACATGTGTCAGCTTATCTAGGTTTATTCATCTGTTGCATGCACACATATGTGAAAATAGATATGAGCATTTTTTTTCCTTGGAGATATGTTTAAGCATATTTACAGCAGGATTATAGAAGATGTCAGCCTTTTTACGCTATCAGCCATATTACTTGTTTTAATTTCATTAGCAAGTCTGCTTTGAATGTGAAATGCATAGAAATCTCGCCTGTGAGTCTTTACAATTTTATATTATCACCTTAAAAGTAAGAAAGTACTCTAAGAAAATGTTTCCTGCATTAAGAATCCACACTCTAATTATCTCCTTTTTTCCTCCCCCTTCTTTTTCCAGATGTGAGTCAGGTCAGTATAATTATTTTTTATCTAATATGTAACACTCCAGTTCACAGCCTAGATTTCTTTTTCATAGCAGTATTATTTACTAACATTAATTACCAACATGGTAATGGAAAGATGCCCATGAAATCCTGAAGAGGCTGCCTGGAAAGGTACCCACCCCAATTTCTCAAGTGGGACGGCCTTTTTAAGAGACTGCCTTCATAGGTGTAAAGACCATGAGGAGAATGTAACAGAGCAGTGGTGTCTGGACATCATACCTGGCAGTTTGGATTGGAGATGACTTGACTTTAAAGCCAGTCTTACAGTCTAAATTTCACTGCACGGAAGGATTATGAAAGAACTTGGGTGGCAATTTTTTTAATCCCAGTTTTTTAGGCTATAATATTTATAAAATTGTCAGTCTTCAACATAATGTTCTAATGTAGTATCTTGGCTATATAATAACTTCCTAGCCTTTATAATAATTTAAATCCATAGGGCATACTTAAATATACCATACTTAGAAATGTTATATTTATGTAAGAAGATGAGTCTAAGCCTGTACATTATTTCAGTTTAAAACACTGGGAGAAATTGTATATTTTTTTTTAATTCTCTTTTTCTTTCTTTTTTTTTTTTTTTTCCCAGCCATCTGCAGGGCGTAAGGTAAGCATTTTTATTTTTCTTCTGTGGGAATGGAGATGATATTAGATAGGCAGATTAATATTTTGTTTAATATTAGATGAAAAGAAAACTGACTACATTCGTTAATCCCAGTATTCCCTGAGAATAGCAGTAGCACTGAGATAAGTAGGAAGAAAAAAGGAGGGAATAATGGGTGCAACATGTTAACACCAAGGTAAATTCTAATACTGGATTTAAGCTGTTTTACTCAAGAGCATAACTAAGTCTACCGAGAACTAAGCTGCATCAAAATAGCATTCTTGTTCAACCAGAGTTCCTCTGGAAAGATTTACATGTTCTCAACAGTGCAGCAACCTCCATACAGGCCTAAAAAGCTAAATAAATTCTACCTTATTTCTAGGAGTCAGTACTGTTAAATTGGAGCCAGTTATTCTGTAGAAACTAAACCAACTTTGCAAATACTTCTGTGGACTGTGTAGTGATGCTTTTAACTGACAGAGTAATGACAGTGAGTAATCTATTTCCAGTAGCTTATCGTGGAAAAAAAATATGCTGTCTGTGGAAAATAGCTATTGGACCTGTCTGTGCAGTCTTCTTTCCCTTTTTCATGTGCACTAATTATTTTTTATGCATCTGTTTCCCTGTATTTTCCTGGAAAATTTCCATGGTAACTCATTAAGTTTTATTTTCTTCCGACAGGGCCCTAGAGGAGACAAAGGGCCACAGGGAGAAAGGGTAAGGAGTTAGACTGACATTCATTTGTTTGTGATCTTTGAACAGTTGTTGGAAGAATGGTAGGAAAAAAACCTAAGTTGAGGCATGGATGAGAGATTAAATGAATGTACCCATGGAAGCTTGCATGTACAATTTCATTAAAAAGAAACCAAGTTACTTGTGTACCAAATTCTGCCCTGGCAATACCTCACCAGCCTAATTACGGCCATTTTGCCTGAGCAGATGTGGTTGAGATCAGATGGCAGTCTAGCACTCCAAGTGATGGTTTGAAAAACTTTTTTTTTTTTTTTTTCCAGTTGCCCAGAGTGGAAATAGTGCATGAAAATGCAGAAAGGAAAATTGACACATAGAGATGTAGTCTTTGAACAATATGGTATATGGATAAGCTCTCTACATCAATCCCAAACAGCCAAAGCTAGCCTTGAGGATAGATCATTATCTGTGCTTTCAAAGATGGCTTGAAAAAGCATGTCTTCTTGGCAGCTAGGCAGTTGTCATCTGCCTTCTATTAGTCAAAGTGGGTGTTGTACTGTTGAAGGCTACTGTAAAAGCAACCATAAATAAGGACAGATAAATAATTTAATTGTAATGTTCATTCATATTGCTGCTATCTACTTTCTTGATTTGCTTCTGCATCATTGCTGCTTTTTGTAAAGTGGTGTTCCGATATTCACCTCCTTATCTGGGCAGTGTGTAGTTATTCTGTGTCTTTTTTGTATCTTCTGAAAATGAAAATGCCATAGTACTGATAGGTAGCTATTGAGGATTTCTTAGATCATAGATCATAATACGCTGTCAAGCGTAATGAGAACTATTAGGAAGACTGTATCTGTATGGTCAACTGGTTATTTGCCGTAGGCTACCACTAACTAAATGGGTGTAATGAAATCAGATACATGTTTTGTCCTGAAGGCAACAAGCCTAATCCTGCTCCTTTAGAAATCTGTAAGTCTTTTATTATGGATTTCATCTAGCACTTGAATTGGGTCCAAAATCCAGACCAAATGAAACCTCACCTCAGTTGCCACAACGGCAAAACTTGGCCAGCTTTGTGCTTTAAGGGTGAAAGAATAAATGTTGCTGAATTGAACACATGTAATTTTTAAACTGTTGTACAAGAAGTTCTGACAGTATCAAAAATCTGTAGAAGAGCACGGCTTTATTGTCATTGAATTTGCAATTATACCAGCAAATAGTTTAGGCTGATTTAAAAACTGGCCTTTGACTTACTCTGGATCTATATTAGTTTGTACCGGTAGGGCTGGTTTCTGTCAATCCTCATCTGGTGAAATTTTAGCCTCTCACTAACACAGTCTGACAGACTGTGTGGGTCCACAAGGGTCACTTGGGGTTCATGGGTCCAAAATTTGGTAGCTTAAAATGAAACTTCCCAATTTGGAGATTATGCTTTGGTAGCACAGGTTCAATGCTGCCCACATAAATATTCTTAATTATGAAACTCCAGTAAATATCTGATCTGAGGTGTGGCAAGACAATGTAAATTCAGGCTATGCTTATTTTCTAAAGTTATGCTTATTTTCTAAAGTTAGCCATTTCTTGAAACTGCATATATAGCACTGCTGTAGTGTGTGCTGCAGCTGCCTGGTTGTTAATGGATTTATCTCTTCAGAGATTTCTTCAGCCCACTTCTAATGTTCACTTTCTAATCCTCTTTTTGACTCTAGGGTCCACCAGGTCCACCAGGCAGAGATGGTGAAGATGGTCCTCCAGGTCCTCCAGGCCCCCCTGGTCCTCCAGGTCTTGGCGGAGTAAGGCATCCAAACTTTCTATTATTAAAAACGATCATCTGTGCTTTGTGACTACGACTAAATGCATACCTGCCGGAAAAGACTGGTGTTGCATTCGAGAGTAGAGGAAACATTCTCTTGTGATCTGCAAGAAACTGATGGTTCCAGTTCCAGTGAAACTCTCCTGGGGATGTACATTTTCCATGGCAAATTTGGATTCTCTGTTCAACAGGGACTTATGCAGAGGAGTATATAAGCCCTGATAATTAAATTTATTCAGCCATAATGTGTATGGATTAGAAATCAGCCAAATGATACCTGTGCTGCTAAGCAGATGGGAAAAGAAATGGCACTTTGCAGTTGGGTTCAAGAGACAGCAGCTATATTGGAAGAAGGTGAAGAAGACTACCTTTAGGCTAAAAGTCCATACTTAAAAGTCCTTTCAAATTTTATATCTTCTTTCAGGATTTTTGATTTCTATGTTTATTCATGCTGCAGAACATGAGTGGATTGTATTGCATACACACTTTTTGCAGAAGTGTCCGTCATGTATTCTCTGCAGAATGCTGGCTTTAACTCTTTGCTTGCCATTAGCTTGCACAGGAAACCTGAAGACACAAACTGTGTCTTATTGATCAAGTTTACTGAATCCTCCTGCATTGAAGAATAGTCTTTTACCTACAATACAAATAGCAATAATTTATTTTCCTATTAGCAACCCCCAAACTGCTTTCATTAGTTTCTGTTTTTTTAATATGCTAACAAACCAAGACAAACAAGAAAAGTACTTTTGATTCTTTTGTATAAATTTCTTTTTTTCCATTTTAGTGACGACAGAAAAATGTACTCTATAAAACTAGATGTATTTGCCTACAAAATTTACATGATAAAAGATCAAAAATTCAGTGGTGTGTTTCTGAGGCTGTGTGCTCCTCAGATCTTTTTGGAGCTGAAGAGCCCACCTCATCTGATAGTCAGCACTGGTACATGAATTTTACTTAAGCAATGCGTTGAAAAAATATACATAACTTCCCTGACTGGCAATGAGGCAGAATGATTTGAGGGTTTCAAAAAATGAGCACTTGATTTACATTCTTAATTTTCAGTTCACACTGTTGCAATGCCTCTCTATCTCTGCTGCGCAGATATTTGAGGCCATTGTGCGAAAGGGCCTTCATAGCAAAATGAAGTCTTTCTGGAAAGAAGTGAATAGAAATGTATTTATAATATGGCCATGTTTACTGAGTTTTACATGTGGGGCTTTAACATACCATATAGCAAGTCAGATGACAGATGTAGAATGATAGTTATTAATACTTCTTAAAGTAAAATTTTTAGTGTTTTAATTTCCAACTTTTTGTCACCTACAGAACTTTGCTGCCCAATATGATCCATCTAAAGCAGCTGATTTTGGCCCAGGACCTATGGTAGGTATATGACTTAGCACATGACAACTTATATAGGTAAAGTGTTTAGGGTTTTCCTTTGAGTTTAATCCAGCTATATGAACAAAGCATAGTGTTAAAATTACTGTTTTGATCATATATTGAGTCAGACTGTGAAATGATCCTTTGATTCAGGACAATGAGAAGTGTTTTGGGACTGCATATTTAACCTGAATATGACATTATTGGGCCTTGCACATTTCATTGTCTGTTGACCACACTTCTATGAATTGGTGACACTCATAATCTGATGTCAGATAACGTGTACTTTGGTATAGTATTACTTTACCCATATTGAGAAAGAAGATTGTGTTTTAAGAATGAGAATGATTGTAAAGCTGCTATCTAATGCAGACACAGGTCTAGAAAGTAACTGAGTATCTCAGTTCCAGTGTGTGACCATTTTTCTTCCATGGATATCCTTTGATTGCACAGGTTTGGTAGGAAATATGCCAACACGTTTGGTTCTCAACAATTGAATGTTAGTACTTGTTACTACAAAGCTATTCTGCGGAGGAATCTTTATTGGATACTGTATCCTATGTCCAGATGGACATTTAAGGAGTCTATTGCTTCTCCACCTGAATTTACAACCCTTCCTGATGTTAGCAGATATTTTCAGTGTGCATAGATAGTAAACTATGGGTTAAACTCACCACACACACTGACATCACAGACAATGCAACTGATGGGTGAGCAGCAGGATGAAAGCTGTCCAGGATTATTCCAGGCCAAGTGCTTGTTTTCTGAAAATAGTGTAATATTAAATGACTTTTAAAAAATATTTTTGTATCCATTTAGATACTAAATATAGGAAAATAGGAGCATCTTTATTCAAGATCTGCCTTTGGTGTCTGAAAATAAATCAGAAAATGTAAATGAGAATTTATTTGGTGTGTCAGGATTTTTAAGTTACAACTTTTGAGTCAGATAGGGTTCATCTGTCAGCAACAGCAGTAGAATCTACCTACTGTGAGGAATTTTTAAGTTTCACGAAGAAAATGTGAGAGACTGGGAAGGTTCAAAAGGAGGGAAAAACAACTATGAAACATAATTTGTGAAGAGATTCACAGGGCTTATGCAGCATATATGACTTAGTTTGTCCAGAAACCATTATTTTTCCTAGAATTACTGAATATTTGTATAGCCACAAGATCGCTTTAGCTTCCCTAAGTAGATGACTGTATTTAATATGTGTTTATTCTCCTTCATAGAAAGTATTCAGTCTTACAGGAGAGCTACATAAGCCATTGAAAAGTTGGCACATGATTTTAATCTTGTAATGAGAAAATCTAAGAGTTCCCAAGAAAGTTTTAAAACCAATAATGATTTCTGTTGGAATACCTCATAAAATGTTCAGTTGGACAGTAGAAGCCTAAATTAAATTTCAGTTCAAAGTTGTTTGCTTGCTTAGTCAAGCTTAAGACAACAGTTCAGAAAGTGCAGTAATCTGTGGAAATTTCCTTTTTAAAAGTGACTTTTGACCTTTTTTGTTCAAGATGCAGATAAATTCTAAATTCAGTCAAAGAGAGCATGTTAGTGACTTACTCTGGAGGGGAAATGAAGAGAATTTAACCAAAACCAGAAAACAATGAAATATTTAAATAGAAGTTGATCATTACTTGAAATAGATGTATATGCAATATGTGTAAGAGTTGTTTGATTTTTTTTCCCAAAATTATGTGCAAACTTCTCAGCTCATGGTAGTACTGTAGTACTGCTATTTATACAACTTTTACCATTTTCTCTACCATTTTGATGATCTTTTTCTCTAACATCTATTCTTGAAAATCATTATAAAATTGACAGGCCCAGAACCACAACCTTTCTTAATGTGTTGCATTGACCATCATCTTTAAACTCTGTAAGTTCATGCACAGGAAGGTAGAGGAATACATAGAAGAATGAACCAGTGCACTTGCTAACAAGCCAGAATAGATTATGAAGCCTAATCACAAGGTTTCAAGCCATAATGGTATGTTCCAAATCATCTCACTGTGTTCTGTGATGGTGAATTGCCATTAGAAGATCTGTCTGCACTTAGACTGCCTGTGCAAATTCATGCAGATCTCTTAGCTTCCTCTAACTTGATTTGCACATTGTACACTGAAAACTCTAATGCTTACTAATATTTTAGGAACACAGGGAATTTGTGTTATAGATCGGTTTATATAATGGTAATTTTTTTAAAGACTTTGTAATTTCTCTCACCTAGGGTTTAATGGGACCTAGAGGCCCACCTGGAGCATCTGGACCCCCTGTAAGTACAGTGTCATCTCTCCTACTGACTAATTAACCTTGATATACCTGTAAAATCACAAAATAGCTTGTTCAAACACCTACAAAATCTCTCTCCTCTTCTAGGGTCCTCCTGGTTTTCAAGGTGTTCCTGGTGAGCCTGGTGAACCTGGTCAAACAGTAAGTACAGCTTTCACATACAGACACTGTTAGCATTAGAAATGGGATACCAAAGTAGGCTTGTAATGCTTAGTCCCATTTCTCCTACCCATATACACATCTTTGAATATTTGAATTGGATGTTTCTGCTTTATCCTGTTACAGAAACAGAGCTGAACACTCAGATTTGGATTCCTTCAGATTGGAGTCATAAAGTGCAAAGTCAATTAGGTTCCAGCTATGCCCCAACTCAAGTCAGAAACCAGTAAAAAGACTTATCTGAAGAATGATGCTTTAAGTAATCCTGAATCTATTTTAAACAGGGTCCCCAGGGTCCTCGTGGTCCCCCTGGTCCTCCAGGAAAGGCTGGTGAAGATGTAAGTGGTTATTACATGTTTCTCATTTTTTTGGGGCTGTGATTCAGCTCTTAACATCAGGTTATTGTTAAGCCAAGCATTCTATTTGCCATAATTTTTATATTTCTCTATAATACTGGATAAAATAAAGAAACGCTTGAAATAATTATTTTGCAGTACAAGAGATGCTATATGTTAGAAATGTACAAAAAAATTGATAACTTCAAAACCTCTCCAAACACATTATTTAGCTTCCTGAATACAGGGAGAAGGAATCTTGAAGCTAACAAGCTCTCTGTATTTCTTGAAAAAGAGAAACTTTGCTAATGTATTTTCTTTTTTTTAATGGTTTATGTTGTTATTTTATAAAATTAGATTACATTTTTAGTGCATTTTTACTGCATTTTTTAGGGTCACCCTGGCAAACCTGGAAGACCTGGTGAGAGGGGTGTTGCTGGCCCTCAGGTATGTAGTGATCGACTGTATACAATACAAAACAGTTCTCTTATCAGTGAAACCTAGCAAACTCTGCATTGCACCACATTAACAGTCTAGTAATATTCCCTATATGGATTAATCCAATTTCAGCTCTTACCTCCAGGGATATCATATACTTATGTTTTTATTTTGTGTATTCTGCCCTCCGCTCAAGTAAAGTTAGTGTGATTAGTAACAGAAGTGACATAGTGAGGAGTTACACAGGAGCAGGTCAGCAGGCACCTTGGCATAGAAAGCTAAAACAGCTGTGCTATCACATGTCAATGCATGAAATTTCTGAGATTCAGAACTGGAAAATCAGGTTGATTTCTGTTAGTCTTGGAACAAGTCTGGTCCTGGGAGGATAGGGAATGGACTGTGTTCCTCACTTGAATGATCATGGTCCAAATCTACTCATTAATATTATTGAAAGACTTACTATTTTTCTTTCTTTCTAACTGCAGTATATAATACAAAAGACAATCATTCATGTACTGTGTGTTTTTAGGGTGCTCGTGGTTTCCCTGGAACTCCTGGTCTGCCTGGCTTTAAGGGAATTAGGGTGAGTATATGCATACTTTTTCCTCACATAGTTAAGACTGACAACACTTCAGCACACTGAAAACCCCTGGAAATCCCTTCCAAGTTAAGAGTGTATTAAACTCTTTGAAATTTTTAATATCTCCTGATATCCTGATATGAATGGCTTTTCTTTAAAAAAAATTATAAGATTATATTGAGAAATCATTTTATATGGAAAGAAGGATTTGCCTTACAAAACTAAGTTTATGTGTAGCCATTTGTGGGAAAAAAAAATATGTTTATTTTTCTACTCAATATAGGGACACAATGGTCTGGATGGACAAAAAGGACAACCTGGTACTCCTGGCAGCAAGGTAAAGACGAAATTGAAAATTTAGGAAGCATTTGTAGCTCTTTCTAGTGAAATACATGAAGACCCCTCCAATCAGTCTTTCATGTTGGCATTAAACATTGTCCACCTGCAATAATCTAGAAGTCAGTGGATCCATGTAATACAAATACATGCACCATGAGAAATCATTCCTGGGGGTTTATTCATGAGTCCTCAGTCAAGTCAGTACTTTCATTAAGTATGAGCTGCAGAATGGGCTCCAAATGGTTGACTATAGAGCAGCACTTAAGAATGATTTTGCTATCTCTGCTTTTCTGTAGATTGTATTTTGCATTTTGTTGGGTTTTTTTTTAAAGCATGCTAAAATGAAAGCATATTATTTTTTCTACAGAATTCTGGTGTGTGAGGCACATGGTCTAGTGTAACGCTTTCTGCTAAAAATGTGGATAGATGCAGTGCTCTTCTGAGTTAAGGCTGTTTGATCTTCAGTCTTTTTCCTTTTTACCTTCTTGACATTAGCAAGCATTTGAACAGTATCCCTAAAAACTGTTTTTAAATGCAGTCTAGAAACATCTCCAGCAAACTCTTCTTCTCTTAGTTTCTTCTTCTTCCATTCCACCTCAGTGTCTAATATCAGCATTCTTAAAAAAAACCACTACTGCAATAGTGGGTTGTAGGAAATGTTAATGCTGCTGACTTATTCACAGGAGATTTGTATTCAAGAGCTTTTATCATAACAATGAAAATCTCAAATACTAATTCCCCCTGGCTTATTTCTAAGATCGTAGTATTACTTGTTTATAAATGGTGGTGTTCTATCTGTCCAATGCATCCTTTACATAATTCAAGCCTGGTAACTTTCTTTTTCATAGGGAGAACCTGGTGCCCCTGGTGAAAATGGTACCCCAGGACAACCTGTAAGTATTTACTGCTGCTGTGGAAAATGATAGTGCAAGAGATACAATTCAGCCAGCATTTTGGTCAATTTTTCTCATCAGTGACACTCCATCTAGCTAGATAATCTAATAGAATAGTATATGATTATTTAAAACAGAATTGCCTGGCTGCAACACACTTTATATAGAGAACTAGCAGACAAAAAAAAAAAAATCTATATATCTTTGTTCATTGAATAGATATAAATGATTTAAATTTTTATTTCAGGGTGCTCGTGGTCTCCCTGGTGAGAGAGGAAGAGTAGGTGCCCCTGGACCAGCTGTAAGTGGCTTTCCATCTGTTTGTCATCATGACCAAGCCACTAACTGTGGCATTCTCTGAGCTTCAAATCTCTTTTCAAACTGTATTTATCATGTACTCTTGTCACAGGGTGCTCGTGGCAGTGATGGCAGTGTTGGCCCCACCGGACCTGCTGTAAGTTGTGGTCTTGATCTTTGGCAATATAGTTCTGTTAGGCCATCTGTTGTGACCATCTTTCTGTTCATAGAGGATTTCTTGGGTTTCCAAGAAGTTGATTGTGTGGATGTTTTTAACACAGTTCTTTGATGCTTATTAGACCATCACAAGAAAGAATGAATGGTCAGGATTAATGTTAAATGTATCTGTGTCAGAAGAACCAAATAGTCTCTCATCTGCACTGGTTTTCATAGGAAAACACCCAATGAATAGAATTCTCTTTTCCAACAGTCTAACAGAACAATTCTTATCCCGAAACTAAAGAGATTTTATACCTTTTAACAGATACATACCATGGGTTGCAGATGACTGTAATTATATACATCCTGAAACTACCACATGCAGTCCAGGACACAGCTTTGCACCTGCAATGTTGTCCCGTCTGACTAACAGGAGATAACCTTTTTCATTCACCACTGGTACTTGAGTTAGGTGATCTAGTGTGATAGACCAGTAAGATCCAACTGTCCTGATCTGACTGGTAAACAAAACTATTCAAACAAGTGCTAATCCAGTGTAGATTTGTCCACTTAAATGGAGTTAGTGTTGACCTTTATTTATTTGAGAGAAAAAATGTGTGGACAAGGGTATTTCAAAGCTGTAAAAAAATAATCAGGAATAGCCCTAAATAGTTTTTCATTCCTGCCTTCAAAATTTAAGTCAATGATGAAGCCATACTTGATTCTGTTAACTTTGCAAAAGTTGATTTTAATACTCCTTGCCATTTGAAACGTCTGTTGTGTAGAATGTTAGCATAGGTGTGAATTTCACTTCAGTTCTCCCATATAGGGTATTATTTTAATTGCAGGCAAACAGAGATCTTATAGCTAAGATCTGATGTTATGCTTCGCAGTAGAACCGAAACATGTTAGCTGTTTTTAAGGCAATTGAGTTACTATTCCAGAGCTGTGATTGCAGAGGCATTACTCTGAATGGGAAGCAGCAGAGGGTTGCATTGGGTCCCAGTGTCTGTGCCAGGCTAAAGTTATATTATATATGCTTAGATTATGATGCTGTAAACATTCTGCAGAGCACTTATTAACACTCTTTCATTTTTAAACCAAAACAGAAATAATGTTTATTCTCCTTGCCACTGGGAATTTTAAACATAAAGGATCGTGCAGTAGAAATTATGAAAGTTTTTATTTTCATACATACCTTAAAGGGCACTTGTTTTTTTGTTCTGTTTTTTTTTTTTTTTTTCTCTTTGCTTATGCAAAACCAGTGAGAATTCCAAGTACCCAGTTTATAAGAAATACAGTAGGTTATAGAATGTTGGAAGCCAATTTCTCTTCAGTATACCACCTGACTCATTTTATTCCCTTGGATTTGTAAGGCAGTTTTACAATAAGTATTTATAATTGAAAGATGTTAGCTCGCAAAAAAATAGTAGATATCAACCCCCAGTAGCTATAAATTAATTATTTCATTAAAGAATAACAATGGCTATGAATCCATCAGTGTATCTTCTCTTGTGGTGTCTGGGAACTGTACATCAGCAAGCTTGTCCCATCACAATAACAAATCTCATGGCAATAGCTAGACACAGTAGAATCAGTAGAAAGCACTCTTCAAGCTGACATGCCATTGCCTTTGACATACAAAGAAAACCTAAACAGTTTAATAGAAGGGCACTGGGGCTGCACATGTTCACTGCCTCTGTGTATGAATCAAGATTTCTAATCCATTTGCATGTTAGAATCAGTTCCTGCCCTCAGCTGCTGTTAAGCCTGATCCAATTTCCACTACATGCTTATCGACCTCAGTATGTTGTGCAAAGCCTGGGCTTGCAAAGTGGTGCAGACATCTTACCAACCCTCTTCCCGTGTGTGAAGAAGACAAATGCTGTCATCAACACGGGGCTCTTGCATGTGACCAATAGTCCAGAAGGACTAGTTAGTGGTGTGAAAGCATACACATGAAATACACAGTGACCCCTGCACAGTAAATGTGTTGAAAACACCCACCTAAGACTTGCATTTGCAGGTGCAGTGCTCCCCTTCATTGTGGGACTGGACAGCAAGACATCTTGCCTTGCAGATGCCTGCTTCTGCCTATCCTCTCTTTACTCTTTCTCAGGTGTTTGGCCTCAGGGCAAGGTTTTATTATCCATTGCTTAATTCACACTTCTTTAGCTGCACTGCAAATGTTTTTTCGGTATTGACCTTGATCTTAACTGTTTGTAGTGAACTAAATCTGTCAGTTTGGAGCTGCAAAAGGCAACTGATACTCTGAGATGGTAATGTGCAAAAGTGTTTAAGAAAATGTGCAGTGTTTTTTTAATGTTTACTTCAGCAAGCAAGATGTTTCTGTCATCATTGAATACCTTTACAAAACTGCTTCCTTTTCATTTCCTAGGGCCCTATTGGTGCTGCTGGTCCTCCAGGATTCCCAGGTGCTCCTGGTGCTAAGGTATGAACATCTGCTTCTACTAGTACATTTGATAGTGAAGATGAAATACAGTAATTTGTATTGTTACGCAGCAAAGAACCCACCCTCTTTGAAATGGGAGTGCTTTCTTATCAGTTACAAGTCAGGATGAGGATGAATCCTTACGTTAATTGCATAATGTCATAGATGAGTGCTGATTTAAAATACAGCAGTTAGTTCACAGCTGAAGATTGATGCTGGGCAGATTCAGGAAGACACATAACCTCTTTTCCTTTTTTTTTTTTTTTTTTAACTGCTTCCTATGTGGTGCAGTTGTATAAACCTTCAAAGGGTGACATGGATCATGATAAGTAAGCAAAGTAGCAGTTTACATCTTTTTACAGAAGTAGTGGAGGACCAAGAAGCTGCATGCAGTTAAGTATCTGTCTCCTTCCAACCTAAATTCTTGAAATTACAATGGAAAAATTGCATTTCATCTTTACAGGTTTAGGGCAGTAACACTTTGCTCCTGCAGACTATAACCTTTAGATGATTTGGCATATTGCTCAGATCTTAGCATTTTTGCCAGGGTAGAAGTCTCATTAGTTTGAATGATACTTTGTCCAAGGAAGGATAAAGGTTTTTGGGGAAGAGTATCCCATATACTGCATTTACAAATTCCATTGACCATTTGCCAAGAAGCTCAGACCTGCATACACTTATATGTAGAGTGATACAATTTTTCACCACTAACACAAGTACACAAACTCCATGTCACAAGAGACAAAACTCCTATCTTTATCCATCTTTAGAAAAAAGCATAATGTTGTTTGCTAGACCATTTAATATGAAATGAGGGAAGATAGGGAAAATTGAGATTCCATTCTGGTTATTCTTGTCAAAAGGCAAGATTTTTGGAAACCATGGTCTTCTCTGATGCAGATGTGTGTTCACAGCACAAAATTTCAAGAGAAGACTGCCTATAGGTCCAGAGTGCACTCTGAGTACTTAGAGAATTTCTGAAGAGATGCTGTAATTATATTCATTTTTTTTGTAGTAGACTTAGAGAATACAAGCTTCTGAGAGTAAAAGTAAGAACCTTTTTTCCTGTCATTTGCTCCACTGTGAGTACTATCCTACAGCAATCTCATCAGGCATTCTTTTGCATTTTGTATCAGTGCAAATGTCATCTTAAGGTGCAAGATAATGATCAGTTAGGTCTCATATATGGTGAGGCATCTCAGGCCAATGCTGGAGCCACATGGCTGCAGGTAAAGAGTGGAGTTGTAATTCTGATTTTCTAGATCAACCTTCTGTGTAGTCCTTAGCAATAATGTAGCTTCTTAGATATACTGAGCACCTGTTGTTCCCATGTTAGCCATCAGTTTTGGTGGAACCTATCTAGACATCCCAGCTTCGGTGCCTTTAAAATCTAATAAGAGCTCTCATCTCCTTGATTTCCTGGCCTCTGAAGTAGGAAAATATGTATTTAATTGTCTTCTTAATGTGAGGCTGATACAGGATTGCTCCCCTATTGCCCTGACATTGTGTACACTGTTAGAGTGCTCTATTCTTCTCTCAAACAGGGTGAAATAGGACCTGCTGGTAATGTTGGTCCTAGTGGTCCTGCTGGTCCAAGAGGAGAGATTGGACTTCCCGGTTCTAGTGGTCCTGTTGGTCCTCCTGTGAGTAACTTGCCAGACTTTATCTATTGTCAGATGGATGCACCTCAGACTCGGAATTAACCAGTACTGTTTTCTTTCTTAATAGGGCAACCCTGGTGCTAATGGTCTTCCAGGGGCTAAGGGTGCAGCTGTAAGTACAGACAAACTCACACTTGATTGCTCTAAAAAAAAAAAATTAAAAATCAGTTAATGCAACAGAAAAGGTAATGGGCTCATAAATACCTTTTTTCCCTCTGTTGGACAGGGTCTTCCTGGTGTTGCTGGTGCGCCTGGTCTGCCTGGTCCCCGTGGTATTCCTGGTCCTCCTGGCCCTGCTGGTCCTAGTGGTGCTAGAGGACTTGCTGTAAGTGACCTTGTATATTGTATGTCTTCATCTGAAAATTGGACACTGTGTTCCCAGTTGTTAGAAGATTTCCTCTGGATATGTTTTTGTGCTTAATGCAGACATTTTTTCTTGTTACACTATAATTACAGATTGTAGTTCATTTCTATGTCTGACTACTTGCTTCAGATGCTAAGACTGAAGAGGCTTATTTTGAACTCCCTTTCAGTGCAAGGACTGTTAAGGTCTGTCCATACTGATAGTATTGAGAGAGCTATGGCAGCAGTCTCACAATCAGGACCTCAATGGGTATCCTCCATAGGGGAGCCAGCCCTGAATATGTCATAGTTCAATTATGGTCATTTCTAAGCAACTTTAACATGGTTGGTTTTGTGCCTGTTAAGCCCAAAATACAGTTATGTTCACTGACCATTTATCACAGTAGAGACAGGCATGGCATTGGATGATTATGTTTTTTGATTCATTAAAAAGCTGTACAGGTAGAAGAGAGGTTTTTGGAATGATGCTTACTTCTATGATCTCTTTTTCTTTTGGAATGTAGGGTGAACCAGGCCCTGCTGGTGCCAAGGGAGAAAGTGGTAACAAGGGTGAGCCTGTAAGTATGGCAGCATATGAAGGTTTTTTCAGTGAAAAAGCCTGATAATATCTGCAACACAGCATCTGATTTCTTATTTTTCTCTGCCTGAAATAGGGTGCTGCTGGACCCGCTGGCCCTCCTGGTCCTAGTGGTGAGGAAGGCAAGAGAGGCAGCAATGGTGAACCTGGCTCTGCTGGTCCCCCGGGCCCTGCTGGTCTAAGAGTAGGTTTTCTTTTCACATTCCATAAGTAGAAGCAAAAGGGAAAGAGGAAATAAAGCTAGAGTCACAAAGGCAAATTAAGTAATACTACATAATTAAATTTACATTAACGCTGCTAAGCAAAGATCATTTGCAATTCTGAGCCTTTTGATTAGTTGGGATCAAACCCATTTTTGCTTTTTATTGATGCTATTTGCTGTCTTACCTCTGAAGTTATTAGAGTTTGCTTTGATTTATTCATTGTGTAATATTTAGTGAATTATCTTTGAGTACTTTTAAAGCTTTGTGATGCGATTCAGCTGCTTAAAACATTTGATAATTGGTTTGCACATAATGTGACGCAATAAGTTTCAATTCAGTGTCTTCAAGAGTGCCTTGTACCCTTTTCACTGGGTGAGGAAACAATTCAGTGAACTTCAGGAGGCATTATGGCTTCATGCAGTAAAAGAATTCACAGGAATGTAATAGGAAAAATGGCAATGTTTCCACCAGATTTTGGTAAAGATTTGGTATTGCACCTTGGGCGGGGTGTACAGTCATAGAGCATCCAGTAAGTCTTCACAGAGAAGTGAAAGTGAAACTGTCTGGGCCGGGCTGTGGAATCCTAGCTGCTGGCTAGAGCCACTATTAGATTGTGATGAACTCTGGAAATGGTGTGATTCAAGCAGATTAGAAATTAAAGAAATCTAAAGGAAGCGAGAGAGGTTTTTTTCACAATATACATTTGCATTAAGGTGTGTGTGCATAGGGCTGCACTTACCTAAAATTCAGGAGACCTGCTTGAAAGGCAGAAATTTAGTGAGCATTATACACTTTATAGGAGCAGATTTAATTCTTTACTCTTTGTGTTCACTTGCAGGGTGTGCCTGGATCTCGTGGTCTCCCTGGAGCTGACGGCAGAGCTGGTGTCATGGTAAGACTTTGTCTGGCTCAAAATTTCTAAACCATCTTCTTTCATATACAGATATGTGATGCTTTTTGCTACCCCTACCTGATAATATTTATCCATTTTGGTAGGGACCTGCTGGTAACCGTGGTGCTAGTGGTCCTGTTGGTGCTAAGGGTCCTAATGGTGATGGTGGACGTCCTGGTGAGCCTGGTCTTATGGGTCCAAGAGTAAGTTTGAACTCTGTGGTCTAAGTTTGAACTATGCAAAAAGAAAATCGTGTACAATTTCAGGTTAAAAATATTCAGAATAAAAAAATTCAGCCTGTGCTAACCACAATTAGGGCACTTCCCCTACTCTATTGAAAAAACATCCATGAGAAAATGATCAAGAAGCATCAAAATATGTATTGAAATTAATTTCTTTTGTATGTGGTAGCATTTGATTGCCTTGTCATGGAGCAGTGTTCCATTGGATTGTATACTGCATTGATTTCTGGGAAGGGGATTCCATTTGTGATTATTTACAGAATGTGGTCATTAAGATCACAGAGGAAGTGTGTGTGTCCTTCTCAACTAACTAAAAGAAAAGCAAACCCTACTAAAATGATGTGACATAACTGATGTCAATTATTTAAATTTTATTTTGCAAATGATTTCACTAAAAACAGCCATCTGCTTTTAGTGGATGCTGCAGGCAGATCATGTACATGACATTGTCTTTTATCCTCTTTAATCCACTCTTTCTCTTCTTACCCCACCCTGTGAAGTGAAAGAGTTTTCAATGCACACATGAACCATTAGGCATCTGCAGACATTTAAGCTCTGGTAAAGTAGACCCTAAATGAGTTTATCCAAGTAAAACAGGTACTGAGCTATACTGATTTTCAGCTGGTATGGGACCACACATCACAAATTAAAATTCAGCGTGTTTTAGATGTAAACTTGATAGGACATGCGGTCCTGTTTCCACAGTCTATATTGGTAACTTGGCATCTGTGTGAGTGTATGCATGCATGCAGAAAAAAAAAAAAATTGGTTAACTGTTGGGTGAGTTGGTTTCCTTCTAAAAAAATGAAACATTTCCTTTTTCAGGGTCTCCCAGGTCAGCCTGGAAGCCCAGGCCCTGCTGGCAAGGAAGGTCCTGTTGTAAGTACCTTGCTTTTCATTCTGTTTCCTCACTGCATGTGAAACACAGACATAAACTGAGATTTAAAAAAGCAGAGATCTCAGCACTGAGCTCTAACGCAAGTCCATGTAAAACCAGTAGGATTTTATTACCATATTACTTAGAAAAAACAGTGAAAAAATTGCAGTTATTTTTTGTGGGTCTCATCAGGCCTCTATCCTGGAAGGGGAAGAAGAAATACACTGTTGCACAAAAAGGAGAAAAATGGAGGAAATCATTAGTGTGTGATATATAAACAATGTTTAAAAGCATTTGCTTTCTGTCAGTATACGTTTCTTCTAAAACTGAACTCTAATTAAATTACCCTAGCCATTTAATAGTATGATTTCTTTTTTCTAGGGTTTCCCTGGAGCAGATGGTAGAGTTGGACCAATTGGTCCAGCTGGTAATAGAGGTGAGCCTGGCAACATTGGATTCCCTGGACCAAAAGGTCCCACTGTAAGTACAGTACAGAAACTTTCTATTAGTATGAAGGTATTTCCATAATAATCTGTATGTCCCCATCTCTTAACAATCAAACACATCTCCCCATGTCCTCCTGTACTGCTTATTGGGTGGTATCTGCTTATGTTCAAAAGTTCTATTTTAAATTATTTTCCACTTATCTAAAATATGATTAAACAAATGAAAAACAATTTAATTAGTTTCGGAATATTTGGACATTGAAGTTTTTAGAATATATCTATGTCTATAAATGTCCATTTTATAATTTCTGTACCTACATTTCAGTAAAAGTTCTGCAAAGATTGGCCACCAAGCCAGTTCCAGAGTATTGCTATTTATGGAGCACAATACAAAGCTCTCTCAATTTAGAAGAAAAGCTACCAGTGGTTTCAGTTGGAATCTTGACATGTCAGACAGAGATCACAGATAACAATAATAATCTCCTGGATTTGTGGTGTTGCTATACACACACACATGCAGACTATATATATATATAGTGTCTGCATAGGTTACTGTGCAGAGTGTCATGAATTATGATCTCAAAAAATAAAGGAATGGAGTTTTGAAAAGACATTTATTTTTGAGATATTCTTTCTAAGTGGTTCAACAAGGCAGATGGAGCTTGTGAGTGTTTTCATCAGGATTAAAGAAATACTACAATAAATGTTCTGGAAAGAAGAATATAAGTTTCTGTTTAGTAATTTAAACTGAATCTAATACAAAGTCTTGGTTAAATTTTGTATCTTTTTCTTTCAACTTCAGGGTGAACCTGGCAAACCTGGTGAAAAAGGCAATGTTGGTCTTGCTGGCCCACGGGTATGTGGATATGTTTTCTTTATCAACCTCCAGAGAGGAAAAAAGTAGAATTTCAAAACCTCTGTAATAAGATAGCATTGTCCTGTGCAAGCATGAATAGATCCTGAAATAGAAAAGCACTTGGGAATCCATTTATCTAAGCCTCATGTCAGTGGGGACTATCACTTAAAGGATAAATGAAAACCCTTCTTGGGTATTAATTGGGTAATTAATTATGGGGTATTAGTTTCCTGTGAAGAGGGAAAAGATAACATTCCTCATGCAAACTCTGAGGACAGTGTATGGCTTCTAATTTATCCTGTAAATTTCCAACTTCTTACTGCAAGTTGAAACTTACTGATTCTTCCATTTAAGGGACCAAATAATTGGTCTGTCATGGAAAAAGTGCTATCAGCAACATTCCTATAATCTGTAATTCCAAAAGAAGATTCCTTAAGGATGAATGTGCTGCAATAACTAAAACAGTCAACACAATTTAAAATTGCAAGCATCTTTGGTACACTTTGACAGTGAAACTCTTACAAGTAAATGATTAAGTTCAAAGTACACAGCCAGAGACCTTTGTTTTTGTTTTAGAGAGGTATTATTCATAATAAATCAAAACTTTGATAACAGCTTCCTACCTGAACACATTTAGGGTGCTCCTGGTCCAGAGGGAAACAACGGTGCTCAAGGTCCTCCTGGAGTCACTGTAAGTAACAGCCTCTGCATAGATCTAATTTAAATTTGTGATTTACTTTTCACTAATGGAACTTCCTATTTTAGAATCTGTTTTCCTGTATTTCTCCTTCCAAGTTAATGACTAGCTTTTCATTCCATCCAGGGCAACCAAGGTGGAAAAGGTGAAACAGGTCCTGCTGGCCCTCCAGGCTTCCAGGTAAGCAACCATGTGCCCTGCTCAATCTTATCTAGGGTTTACAACGCGTGAAGTGCTTCAGCCTTAACTTTATTTGTATTCTTGTTTCTTTACTCTTAGGGTCTGCCAGGTCCCTCAGGTCCAGCTGGTGAAGCTGGTAAACCCGGTGAAAGGGTGAGTGACAGATACAGTATTCCAAAAGTAGGGGCAGATATTGCATAAGCATTACATTTACAACTGCACATGTGGTGAAACGAGAGCCTGTTGGATCAATTTGCCAACACAAAGCAATCCACGTTATATGCAAAGTTTAGTAGTCCTTTTTGTTAAAGTTAGCAACAAATTAAGAAGGTCCATTGGAATTTACAACATCTTTTTTAAAGTTGTAGTATGAAAATGAGCAAAGCCAGTCCTTTGCTTTTGGGGCTTTAAGAGAAACAAAATATGCCTCCTCCCTCAAAAGACAAGACAGTACATGAAAAATATTTTACTTCAAATTTCTTTTGAAATCTTCAGGGTTCAATCTAACCTGCGTTAGTCCAATTGTGTGCTTTTGCAACTCAGTTGATTTCAGTGAATTTACAATGACATGCAGCTGGGGTAGCTCAGTGGTAATTCAGGCTCTAGGTTCTGCTCAGTTGAAGTGTGTGATGTAATCTGCAAGTTGTGCATGATATGGGTCATAATCACCTTTAACGTTTATAGTTACATCTATGTCCCTGTAAAAGAGACATTGCATATACCTGAAGAATGAGCTTGGGATTTAATAGCTAACTCTTTTTTTAAGATGGGAAAGTATTATCTCATCTGTGTCTAGAGATACTGTGCAGCTGTATGAAAAGGGTTTATTTCTGTGTGTCTAAAAGATTGGTTTTAGACTGAAGATCTATTTACAGTTAAGAAACAAAGCACAATTTAAGCTAATAAGTTCACTTCAGAGATAAGCTTTGCCAATACATCCACTCTCTTCTAGGGTCTTCATGGTGAATTTGGTGTCCCTGGTCCTGCTGGCCCAAGAGTGAGTAACTTGTTTGAAATCTCTGTCTTAATAATGTGTTCAGTAACACTAGTAGCTATATACATGTCTAAGATTTTAAAGACAAACAGCTCTTCTCAGTTACAAAATATAGGGTATTGCAGCAGACTCTCAGGAACAAGGGAGAATTTTCTCTGCTCTTTGCATGTGTCAGGGTATATGATTATATAGCACAATAGTTGTCAGTGTTAGCAAACCTCTAGATAAGCATTATGAATATTATCCAAGTAACAATCTCCTGTATTAATGAACCTTACAGTGAGAATGTGGATGACAAAAGACTGATCCTACTGTGCTATACTGAGGCCTGGTGCATATGAGAATTTTCATCTCCAGTGCCTGTGTGACCTTAGCCTGACCATTTCAATCATGCTATGCCCTGATAGCCTGCTCCTACCTCCCATGTAATGTCTGTGAACAAACAGTGGGCTGAATCCAGAGCCTGGAATAGTCATTAGAAGATACTGCCCCGTGCTTCCTGTTATTCCTGCACTGTGAATAAATATCTGTTAAGAGCTTTGTATGGAGGCCTTCCTGCATGGTGGGAAGGTCCCATTTATGCAGAGCAATGAGTAATTTATAAAATGATAGATTAATTATTTGCTTTCCAAATCCACCTATAAAGAGGATGATACTTAAACTATATCTGTTGCTTCCTCTTCTGTATTCATGACAAATAACCAGTCATGTCAGTTTCAACAGCACTTTTCCTCCCTATATTTAGTGCCGCAAGGCTGTATTAGCAACCATACCCCCTTTAAACTCTCATTTTGCTAATCTATATGAGCAAAGTTCTCTTTATCATTGTAGTAGAAGCTGTTTGTCTCTGCTCTAGCTTTCCTTAAGCCCCAGCCAGAGTGTACTTCATTCTGTGTTCCAAAGGAGGTCTTACTGATGCTTTGTAAACAAAATTAACCCTTCCTAAAAACACCTCACTGCTTGTGCCAGAGCTCATGTGCCTTTTTCACATCCACATTGTATTGTTGGTTATTTGCTGTCTCCTTTCCCTCTCTGTCATTTTCATCAGTTGAAACCCTCATTTACAGCACACATCCTCATTTTTTGTGCTTAAGTAAATTGCCTGGTACTTTGCATTCTTGAATTTTGTCCCACTTCTACTGTGGCAGCCATTCCATCTTTCTGATATCTGCGTATTACATAAATGTCTTTCTTCCTTTTCTGCCTCTCTGTCATTAACAAAAAGTATGTAAAAATAATGAAGAGATACATGAATTGGTGAACATCACTACAATATCAGTTACCCTCCTGCATTTGTGGTGCTTTTTAGCAGTGTGCTGTCTTTCCTTGAGTGAGTTCTTTGACCACATTACAGTTTCATACAAACTTCCAGATTCTTCAGCATAACTAATCTCCATTATGCCTTATCAGATTATTCACTGATGTCCAGCTTCATCACACTGGGATAATTTGAGATGTCTTTAGTAAAACTGATATTTCTATCTTTGATGGATCTATTGTGCATTTAAGCCCAGTTTCTAGCTCCTTCGACCTCTCCAGATGACCTCTGTTCCAGAAATTATCCTTATACTTGTTATAATGTACAGGTCACATTAATATACTTTATCTGTCATCTTTATTCTCCCAATATTCACCAGGTATTTTCCACTGTAAAATTAATTGTTTGCCCATTACTATGGCTCTAATTTCACTAGAACCCATTATCTGCCCTCAAATTGGTATCAGAAGCTCCATCTGACAATAGAATGCAAGATACTGTTATCAGAATGAGCACAGTAGCCAAAATGCATGTTCATTGCACTGTAACTGTCAGGTGTCATGATGCAAGACTTTAATATTTCACTTTGCTATATTTGTGTCAGAAGCTAGAGCCAATTCTTATGACCAGTTGAGTTAATATCTGCATAATTGCATAATGCAGTTCTTAATGGTGTGCTGCAATAAGAACACAATTCATTAAGAAGACATTGTCATTGCTACTAGTCAGTGCTTTTAAACCTCTAAGCTGCAGAACAATTCAAGGAAAACCTCAAATCAGATCATCTCCTGCAGGGTGAACGTGGACCTCCTGGTGAAAGTGGTGCTGTTGGTCCTGCTGGTCCCATTGGAAGCCGTGGTCCATCTGGCCCACCAGGCCCTGATGGTAACAAGGTATGCCTTTTCCAGCTGCCATTGAATTCCTGATGAAAGACATCTAAAACCTCCTTTCCTATGAGCATGAGTGATTACTGGTAATAGGTAGTTACCTATACACCATAGACTCTGGGTCATTTCTTCAAGTGGTAAAGTTCCATCCCAGATACTCCACTCTAATATTAAAGGTATTTATATTTAGTACTACTGACGATGGGAGGGGAACTCCAGTTTGGATTCAGTTTGAATACAGCTTATCACCTGGGTATGTTATTATTCTGTTTTGAGATAGGGTCTGAGATTTTGGCAAAAATTAATGCTGACTTCTATTTATACCCACCTCTACATATACACAGTTCTTGTATCTAATAAGCAACACTTCCCCCAAAACTTTAGCACAATAATAAGAGATTATCTACCAAAATAATGTTGGCTTGATGCTGACTTAATAAGAGTCTTTAGTTTTCAAGATTTTAATGGGCAGTCTTTCTACAGAAATTTAGTTTGGAATATGTGACACCCTAAGACCTCAGGAACACACAGAATCAGAGTGAGTGTTCATGTCTGGCATCTTCACTAGCTGAAAAACTAAAATAAGTACAGTAGCTTAAGACTAAATGCTACTACTCACACCGTTTACAAGCAAGCAGAATGATGGGCAAAGTTGTAATGACAGAATATTGTTCCAAATGCTGTGAATGATTTGCCCCTGTCTTACATGATATGCTGTTGCTGCTAGGGTGAGCCTGGCAATGTTGGTGCTGCTGGTGGTCCTGGTCCTGCTGGCCCTGGTGGAATCCCAGGAGAGAGAGGTGTTGCTGGTGTTCCAGGAGGCAAGGGTGAAAAGGTAAGGTGGACTACCTGCTTTGGCACTGCACGCACAGGTTTGGGAGATGCTTGAATAACCTGCAGGTTATGCCAATGCAACTTTTACTTACTGTGAAACTGTATTGCTTAGTAGTCAATAAGTAGAGGTTTTGTTGGTCTAACAGACTGACAGTCTTTTCTAAGGTTGTATTTTTGTCTTTTCACAGCATTTGGAATTGGTTTAAGTAGCAGTTAACTCTTCACAGGATTGGTTAACAATGAGCTTGTCTTTACCGAAGAAATACTAAAGTTGTCTTTGAGTACAGGCTTTATAGTAGGAATGGGCCTACTGATCACAAAGGACCAAGTCTTTGATCAAATCCTTGACTGGTCAAGGTGCAGTGAATCTAAGTACATAAGTTACAAAAATGTTGTGATTATATCAGTTTTCTATAAAATCAGAAAACATTTTGGCCAATGTAAGCCCTTATATAAAGCTGTGATGTCTTGTTGCAAGTCCTGTTGCTACATCTACTTTATCCATATAATTATTTATAAGATTGATTATCTTATTATATACATCTCATTCCGTAATCTCTTTCTGTTCATTATTTAAACTCTAACCTCAGATTTCTAGAACTGCTTTATTTGACTAAAAAATCCATGGTCACTTAGCACAAATGGAGTTGTAAGAAAATTAAGATGAAAATTACAACTTTTTATAAAACACGATGTACTGACATCCATATTAATGTAGAAGAGTAGGATGTACTAATCAAAAAAAGAGAACAGAGTGTTGGTCTGATTACTTGATACTAGTCATGGCCTGGGTATAAATTTTAGTTACACAGAACTTATGGCATTTTATGCAACCACTGATACAACACAATTCATAGAATCAGAAGCTTGTTTTGTTTGGAAGAGACTTTTAAGATCATCAAGACAAGTCATTAACCCAGCACTGACAGATAACCACTAAAGCATGTACTTCAGCACCACATCTATATGTCTTTTAAATACCTTCAGAGATGGTGACTCCACCACTTTTCTGGGCAGCCTATTCCAGTGCTTGACAATCCTTCCTGTGAACAAATTTTTTCTAATGTCCAATCTAAACCTCCCCTGGTCAACTTGAGGTTGTTTCCTCTTATCCTATTGCTTGTTATATGGGAGAACAGACTGACCCCCACCTGGCTACAGCTATCTTTCAGATAGTTATAGAGAGCATTAAGGTCTCTCCTCAGCCTCCTTTTCTCCAGGCTAAACAAGCCCAGTTCCCTCAGCTGCTCCTCATAAGATTTGTGCTCTATGCCCTTCACCAGTTTTGTTGCCATTCCTTGGAAATGCTCCAGCACCTCAATGACCTTCTTGTAGTGAGGGGCCCAAAACTGAACACAGTGTTTGAGGTGCAGCCTCATCAATGCTAAGTACAGGGGATGGTCACTTCCCTAGACCTGTTAGCCAGACTGTTTCTGATACAAGCCAGGATGCTGTTGGCCTTCTTGGCCACATGGTCACACTGCTGGCTTATAATCCACCAGGTGTCAACCAGAACGCCCAGGTCCTTGTCTGACGAGCAGCTTTGTAGCCACTCTTCCACAGGCCTGTAGCATTGTTGTGACCCAAGTGCAGGACCTGGCGCTTTGCCTGTTGAACCTCATACCACTGGTCTTGGCCCATCAATCCAACCTGCCCAGATCCCTCTGTAGAGACTCCTGACCATCAAGCAGATGAACAATCCTACCCAGCTTGATGTCATCTGCAAACTTACTGAGGGTGCAGTTAATATTACTGATATTAACCAGAACTGTCCCAATACCAAGCCCTGGGGAACACCATTTGTGATCAGCCGCCAACTGGATTTAAGTCCATTTGCCACCACTCTTTGGGCCCAGCCATCCAGCCAGGTTTTTATCCAGCAAAGTGTATGTCCAGCCAAGCCATAAGCGGCCAGTTTCTCTAGGAGAGTGCTGTGGGAAAGTGTCGAAATTGTTTTTAACAGTTGTTTTCTTGCTTTAAATTGAAAGTATAGCATGAGTACCCAAAAGAATTTCTACATACGGTTAATTCTCGATCAAAATAAAAGAGATTTTAAGGGGGGATTTATATTCATCATTGGGAATATACTAAGCAGTTTTTCCCCTGAAAGACGCAGGCTTGTAATTCTGAGAAGCATGTCAGTCCCCTTTGTCTGCAGATTCTCACTTTGCAAGTCAGTACATACTCAGCAGTAAGAATGAAATAATAATCAGTCAATTCCCTCAAAAAACTAGCATGATAAGCAATTTGTAGGATATGCAAGGATACTCAGCAAACAGTACAAGACTTGTTTCGTACAAACTATTGTGATTGTTACCAATATAATGCTTTTTTCCCTCTCTGTGTATTTAAGGGTGCCCCAGGTCTGAGAGGTGATACTGGTGCAACAGGGAGAGATGGTGCTCGTGTAAGTATTTTTTGCTTCTACTTGACTTCACCCTGCTACACCTCAGAATTTTGGTGACTAAAAAGGATGTTCAGGACTAAAAATTTCCCACTCAATTGCTTTTCTGCTTATATCTGCTTTTCATACAAATCAATATGATCTTGTCACTCCTTGTCCAGGGGAGATTGAATCTAGGGGGAGAGAGAGAAGAGTGATCATCTCATGCACACAAGCAGTGATATTACATCAGCAGAGAACCTTGTAATTCACAGACAGTTGTTCAATGTGACATTATCCTATTTAATTTCATGGGCTCAGCCCAGACAGCTAATTCTAAAGGCAGACAGAAAAGTCACACAAAATCATCATTAATTTGAGATTTTGGCTGCCTGTCTTAGAATTCATACTTTGGAAGGAAAAATAACAGATTTTGTTTGATAAAATTGTGTGTCCTTTATATTGAAAACAGCTGAAAAAAAGTCACACACCTGTTTCAGGGAGGAAAGAGAAAATATATTAAAAGTAGTCACTCCTGCTTAGATTTTGTTAGAAATGGTGTCCTGTTTCTTGCCCTGTAGGGTCTCCCTGGTGCTATTGGTGCTCCTGGCCCTGCTGGTGGTGCTGGTGATCGGGTAAGTCTACTCTTTGGGTGAAAAAGTGTCTTCTTTCATTATACAGTTTACCCAGGTGTTAATATTTGAGTTCCATAAAAACCAATTCCATCTTTCTAGTGTGCATGAGTTTTTCAGATTTGGGAGGCAAGGGTTATTGGGACTCTAGAACTATTCAGTGGTGTTTGCCATAGCACCCCAAGCCTTTTCCTAAAAGAGCTGGCAAGGGATGCACATCTACATGGCAGTAGGTTATATGGGGAGAAGATCCTGATTTAAGCTTTATCTGAATTCTTCCCATCTGAGGCTAATCTCCACAATCCTCCTCAGACTGTGAGAAGAGGTTTTGATATGGTGATGAACAACTAACTACGCATTAGCTCAGAATTATACTTTATCCTGACTGACTACCATTAGAAATTGTTAATACAGGGCGGGTCAAACCAGAAGCATTTTCAGTAACACCCTCTCCACTGAGACACAGGGAGACTCACTATATGCATCTGTACCATAAGATTGCCCCTATTGTCACTGCAGTGAGGCCTTCCCCCACAGTGTCTTCATAATTTCTGTCATCTGTTTTAGGGTGAAGGAGGTCCTGCTGGTCCTGCTGGTCCTGCTGGTGCCCGTGGTATCCCTGTAAGTAGGAATTCTTACAACTATTCTTGTGTCAAAGACGTGACATTCAGAAAAATGTCCTTTGAAAGCCCATTCCATCCACTCCTCTCTTCCTTGTCCTCTCTTAGGGTGAACGAGGTGAGCCTGGTCCCGTTGGTCCTAGTGGATTTGCTGGGCCTCCTGTGAGTATTGTTTGCACTTTCCTCTTGTTGACGCCACACCATTCCTCTACTTCCTTTGCACATGCTTTTCCAACTCCTCATTCTATGTGGGTTTCTGCCCGTAGGGTGCAGCTGGTCAGCCTGGTGCTAAAGGAGAACGTGGACCTAAAGGCCCTAAGGGTGAAAGTGGACCAACAGGTGCTATTGGCCCAATTGGTGCTTCTGGACCACCAGTAAGTGAGCTGTGTCTTTGTAACATGCATAGTTCTTAACTGTGCTGTACAAGCAATACGCTAGCCTGAAGGCCTTGAACTTGAAAAGGTAATTAAAAAAAGAAACATAATTCCAAACTGGACTGTGAGGAAAGTCACTGTATTGATTTTTGCATGTTATGTAAACTTTGTCAGTCCATTTATGAGGGCTCAGATTGTGAGTCTGGAACTGAAATGAAGAGGAAAAAAGTAATAATTTCAACTTGGCCTGAAGGTCAGCAAAATCAGTCTATTCAGGGGGTGATTGTAGGTAAGTTCTGAGCTGAGGATGTTGATACCTTCCTCTCAAAGACAAGTGTTGCAGTCTGATTTTCAAACCCAGTCATCCAGAAGCATATGTGCAAATTTGTCTGTGCACTCACTTGTACACAGACTTTCCATATGCTAACAAATTTATAGCCCAAAGGTATATACAACTTCACATGCATGCAGCCTATTATTGGGGAACTGGTTGAAATGATACAGAAAATGAGGCTCTGGTATTTCAAATACCATAATGAAGTGTTGCAGGATAACATGACTTGGGGTTCTTACTGTATGATTCTAGTAGTGCGATACCAGGCCCTTGCACTATGTGGCTGTATTAGTCATACAGTGCAAACAGGGGACTTGCTGATCTTTGCCTGACTGTTTTTCACATTTTGACTTCCAGATTTGCTTCAATGCATATAACATTTGCAAGGAAAAGTCATTTGAATCATAAATGCCTTATGCATCTCTTCTCAGCCCTTACAATACTAATTTAAAACGTCCGTGAGAATTTAATGCCCTAGTATCAGGACAGTAATTGTGGTTTTGTGCCCAGTCCTCCTCCTGTTAAAGTAAAAAGCAAAATAGCCCTTAACTGTCATGAGAGTAAGACTGACCCCTTACTCTAAATAGGGAACATTATCAGTGTTTTGTTAATTCATCTGTCTTTTTCAATCCTTCATACATAGGGTCCTGCTGGTGCTGCTGGTCCTGCTGGCCCTCGTGGTGATGCTGGTCCTCCTGTAAGTCTTCAGGCCTTTGGAACTGACACTGTTGCTTTTCATGAAGTCATTATTTCCTTTAAACCAAATCTTCCTTTTCATTTTTATGTTTAGGGTATGACTGGTTTCCCTGGCGCTGCTGGAAGAGTTGGTCCTCCTGGCCCTGCTGTAAGTAATTAATGAAGAGGCTCTAGTGGGAGATGTCAGAAGTTGCATTGGTTAGGGATAATCCTCATTTTTGTTATATTGACACAAATTTCGACTGCACTGGAATGATCTCAGGTCCTTATAGGACTGCATGAGATAAGAAAAAGTCTCTTAACTGTTTCAATTCCCAGAGTGGCAGTTATACATTTAATTTGTGGGGTTTTTTTAACAATCCATCAAGAATCCCTCTGCTTTTTGAGATGCCTAATCATTTGTAAAAATCTGTGTTTAATTTGCCTTTTTTTTTTTTTTTTGCCATGAGTAACCATTGATTTTGAGTGGAATAAGAAGATCACGTCCTGTCTGAGAAAGAATGTTAAGGTTATCTTGCATCCACACTTTCTCAAGTATCACAGAATCATAGAAATGTCTGGGTTGGAAGGGACCTCTAGAGGTCATCTAGTCCAACCCCCCTGCTGAGAGCAAGACCATCTTCAACTAGAGCAGGTTGCTCAGAGCTTCATCAAGCCTCGAGTATCTGCAGTTTCAGCCCCTATCTCAAGCAGGGCAACCTCTTGTTGTGTTTAAGAATGTAAATCCCTGCTTCTTTATTTTTCAGCCAAAAGTTCTCATTTCAAATTTTTCTTTTCAAAGGTGTTCCAACCTTTACCAAAAGGCACTCTTCCTTTAGATACCCTATGTTTAAATAAGTTGTAAATGCCAGCATCCGAAGCAAATAATCGTGTTGATCAAATCAGTATTTTCCTGCCAAGGAAAGAAAAAAAGGAAGAGGAAAGAAAAAAATCTCTTAGTTCAATAATTCTACTGATTCCAGCTATCTGCTCTTAGCAAAAGCAATAGAAGTTGCTGCTTCAGAGCAGCTGATAACCTGCTCATTGCAAAGCACAATTTTTGTACAAGGGCATAACATGAAATTTATCTCTGTTCTTCCCAGTAAAAGGGTCTACACTGTAATGATATCATATTCATACTCAATTCTAGGGAATCACTGGTCCCCCTGGTCCTCCTGGCCCAGCTGGCAAAGATGGTCCTAGAGGTCTACGTGGCGATGTTGGTCCAGTTGGCCGTACTGGTGAACAAGGTATTGCTGGCCCACCTGGTTTTGCTGGTGAGAAAGGCCCATCCGGAGAGGCTGGTGCTGCTGTAAGTTACTGAGTATCACATCTCATTAAAAATGTTTATCTCAATGTAAATGTTATGGCTTCTAGGATAATTTTGGTATTTGTGAAGGCTTTTTCTCTTTTATCCACAAATTTAACAAAGTTTTTAAGTAGAAGCTCCGCTGAGACTCAAGAAGTAGTTTATAGATATATTTGACAGTCATACCATAAAAAATGAACCTGATCTCTGGGTCAGGTTTTTCTCTCTTCTTATTTTTCTTGTGGTGAGTAGCACCTTTTCTCTGCAAATAGCCCGAATGAAAGTGACAAGGCTAACTACAAAATAAATTGCTATTTCATCCGAGAAAGGGAAGCTGAGTCTCCTGCTCTGAAATTGAGCATCATGGATGGAAAAAGGAGGAAAATGTGAACATCCATTTAGAACAATCTCAGTTCATCTCTGCATCAGAAACTCTAACTTGTAGGGATCAGAAGGTTCAAGTTCTCTGGCCCCAGGCTGATTTAGAATTATGCAAATACATTAATTAATCTTGAGTATCTTTAAGCTTGCACATCCAGAATTTCTGGCTTTTTTAAAGTCAGACACATGACATTCTCTCTTATGGAAGTATGCAATTATATGAATTACCACTCTATTGTTTCTCAGTTAAAAAACCCAGAAATTTCTTCTGTGATCTGCAGAAGTTGCAGCTAAGAATGAAATCTCAAGTGTCACTGTCAGACATGTATCTTAAAATTTTTAGGTGGCAATTGAAAACTTGCCCTTTAATGTCCAGTATAAAGCAATACATTATATATTTTTATGTTCTAATTTAATTTCAATTATGAAAAACTAGTAGGCCTGACTGTAAATTATTAAAAACATTTTAGGATAATCTGTCAGGTTGCTTACTTATTCCAAGTTTAGCACCACATATGCTCAGATTTCAAGGAAATGGAAAAGACACTTAACAAAATTTACCTTTCAAATGGTCAGTAAGAGTTTTTTTGAGATGTCCAATAGCACTTAGATAAGGCTGCCTCATCACCAGTTTCAGATGATCAGTGTCTTTGCTATGGAATCCCCTCACATAGTCATCTTCTCTTACTGAATACTCCACTTTTCATGCATCACCTGCTGTTATTGATCAGGAAAGGAAAAAAGTGTGTGTATAGAGTTGTTCAGAAACAGCATTTCACTGGAAACTGTTGTGAGGGGAGTATACCCAGCATTATATTCTTTCAGACCTTTAGCTTTGGAGTGTAAAGTTTTATGGCTTGGCTGCAGCTTCTTCCATGCAGGAACTAGCAGTTGACACGCTTTGAGATTCTTGGAAAGCCACTGGCATTGTTATAGAACAAAACCAAGAAGAAGTATGGAGGCCATAAAAAATATTTTTTCTTTATTAATATAAATACTATTTTCTTCATGTCATAGGGTCCTCCAGGTAGCCCAGGTCCTCAGGGTATTCTTGGCGCTCCTGGTATCCTTGGTCTGCCTGGCTCTCGGGGAGAACGTGGTCTTCCAGGCATCTCTGGAGCAACAGTGAGTATATGACTAGTTAACTGCTTTAAACAGATATGTGTAAATAAAAAAGCTGAGGTCTCCTTAGGGTAAAGGAGATGTAGATTTTGCTGCTGTAAACAGATGGTATGAACCTAACTGACTTAGAGCAGTCAAGAAATTACTGCTTGCTGCAGGAAAACAAGACTTGTGTCTGTAGGTGAGCATATTTTTGACTGGTTTCTGATAGAAAAGGTAGAAAACGTAGAATGAAGATAGTAATTGGTATAGTTACATATGTTTCTTGTGCCCTGGTTCTTTTTCACTTCCAGAATCAATTGCAGAGAAATGTTTCTCTTAGATATAAGCCAAAAGTTCTGTAATACTGGTCTGTATTGTATTATTATGTCACACTTTGTTACCACTGTTCCTGTATTAGGGTGAACCTGGTCCCTTGGGTGTTTCTGGTCCTCCTGGTGCCCGTGGTCCCTCTGGTCCTGTGGGTTCTCCTGGTCCAAATGGTGCTCCTGGTGAAGCTGGTCGTGATGTAAGCTATGTCTCATTTCCTCTTCAGGATTGCTTTTATTTTGAGCCAAAGACAAATACACAGAAAACCTGAATGTAACTGAAGGCTGTTCTGCTAGCAAACTTGTACCTTCTGGTGTCATCAGGGAAAATTATAGCAGAATTCTAATACACATGGATTCCCCATCCCCAACTAGGTGACAAATTCTTCAAGACACAAGTTGTGTCTGAAATACATCCTGGAGTCACTGTCAGAACCTTTTTTTTTTTTCTTAATTGCCAAGAAAGATGAAGTGAGGAAAAAACTACTTCATTGTTGGATTTGTGAAAAATAGTACATTCCAGGGGATAAGGTTTTGTCTATAAAGAAGAATATATCAGGAAAGCTTGTTATCAGCAAATCTTAAAAATTGTGTTAGATGCAATATATGTACCTCTCAGGGAAGTATAAAAATTGCAGTCATTTTCACTTGAGGGATCTAGTGATTCGTGGTATTAAAGACAAAGTGTCTTTTAACTCAAGGCCCATTCAGAAGGCATATTAAGCACATTACATTGGAATTCATTTGACTTAGGCAACACTCAGCACTGTTTTGGAGTCAACAAAACAGATACAGGTTAACCTTGTGACTGAGCGCCATGCTTCCTGATGTGCATTCCCTCACCACAAAATGTAAAGCGTGTTTATAAATTAAAACCATGACAGAACGAACTGTGGCCTATTAGGCAGGTACTGCTGAGCTGCAGAGATCAATGCAGGTTAAGACACAATGGAGGACTGGAGTCCTGTGCAGAAAGGGGAGTATGGGAACATTGGAGTGGAACAAATTGCTCCTTCTAAATGCCATGCCTCATAGGTGATGAAATGGAAGACAGGGCCCTGCTCCCAGCTCTTCATAGAGTAGGAAATAAACCTACCCATCCAACTTAACCATCCAAGTTAGCGGGTAGCCATACAGTGGCCAGACATGACTTACACTTTATGAACAGTTAAAGTAAAATACTAACAGGTTGTCTTGTCTCCTGTTAGGATAACTATATAATGCTTTCTCAGAGCCTTATCAAGGGAAGCTTATTTGATAATCTGAAGCATTGTTAACACAGGACTCCAGCAAGTCCTGAGACTTACAGGATTTCAAAGAGATCAGAGAATAGTAATTAAAAAGAAATAAACTTCCTGTTCTATGGGAATTTTCTGAAGGAAAAGGTTTGCTAACACGCACAGTGAAACAGTTAAAGTGAAATTAACATTCACAAAGGAAGTCTTTTAAGCTTGTGAAGTACCAAAACAAAGCAATTTAGCTGTGACTACTGTTTAAGTCATTTTCTTGCCAGTGGCATTTTTCATGTACAAGTCTCAGTTTTACAAGAGTGCAAGCTAGATGAAGACTGCTATTGTCTTTTCATTTAGAAAAGTATAGCAATTTTCTTCTATACTGAAGTTGTAAAATCTAAAATATTAGAAGACCATCTTATTTTTCGGAGAACATTGTTATATTTTTGGGATTTGAGAGTGGCATTTATAAGGAAGCGTTTTTTATCTTCAAGATTTATGCTATCCCATCTCAATGTCTTCTTACACTCATGGAATCAATTAGACTGACATATAGTTCTGTGCGAGATGAAGGTTGATGGAATTGAATTTTATTTTTTTTAATGGTGTTTTAACAGGGTAATCCTGGAAACGATGGTCCTCCAGGTCGTGATGGTGCTCCTGGTTTCAAGGTAACTTGTTTTTCTCTTGTATTTCATAATCATGGAAGAGGTATTCCAGTGTTTTTAAGTCAGTAATAACACACTGTCTCTCCTTTTGCATTCCTTTATTCTCAGGGTGAGCGTGGTGCTCCTGGTAGCCCTGGTCCCAGCGGTGCTCTGGGTGCTCCTGGTCCTCATGGTCAAGTTGGTCCTTCTGGAAAGCCTGGAAATCGTGGTGATCCTGTAAGTTTATAAGACTTTAATTTTTCTGACTGACAAAAGACTAACTTTTGTCCATCATATATATACATTATACATCAAGCCTCTACTATATGTGGATAAATACTTTGCTTTCTGCAGAGATGTGTTGAGCATGGAACTTTTATTAGGTATAATATGCAGCAGTGACATGTATTTTCTATTCCTGTTTCAGGGTCCTGCTGGTGCTGTTGGTCCTGCTGGTGCTTTTGGTCCAAGAGGTCTTGCTGTAAGTCTGACTTCTAAATACATTACCACATTGATGCAAGAAGAGAAAACAAGCTTTACTAATAAGGGCTCATGACTGTGCTCAAGACATGGGTCCAAAAAGAAGTGCTTAAGGAGGTGTAAATAGTCATAGACCTAGAATCCTGATCAGCAATGGCACCAATCCTGAAGTCTTTGGGATTGACATTCTTCCTGGGTATGTTAACAGGTTGTACATAAATATATCAGAGGCAACATATGGCATAATGTAGCTCATGCTTAGTTCTTGCTTTGACAGTAGTATATACTTGAAGCCTTCTATTTTACTCCTCTGACACCTGTATCCCTTCCTAGGGTCCACAAGGTCCACGTGGTGAGAAAGGTGAACCTGGTGATAAGGGGCATAGAGGTCTGCCTGGCTTGAAAGGACACAATGGATTGCAGGGTCTTCCTGGTCTTGCTGTAAGTAAATGATTTTCAGGATTTTGAATAAAAAGAGGGAAAAAAAAAAAAAAAAAGGAAGTAAGGTCACTCTAATCTGGAATTAAATATGCACAACCCAGCAGATCGGTACCACTTACTCCACTCTGCATCATCTTGTAAAGGCCGTAAGATTAACACTCAATGCTCTTCACATAAAATGGCAAATTTCAATATTGCCAATGATAGTTGGCTTTAGAACTGTGAGCACCAGTAGTTGCCCTGAAACTTGGCTGCATTTGGCTAGCTCAGAATTCAAAAAGCTCTGCCTTTGCTTTAATATTATTTCTTATTTTGGCCAGAAATTGTAAAGCTGTTATATCACAAAGAAGCAGAATTAATTTGTATATTTTCTTTCCTTTAAATTCTGGTGTCTAGGAATTATGACTTTTATTTTAAAGCCTTCTCTGAAAATGTAAAGAAACAATATATAGACCTTTATAGGTTATACCCTTAAATACCTCTTTACACTCTCCTTCCTCCCCAAATCAGGCATTTTAGACCTCAGCTCCAATAATAAATGCCATTAGCTCTAGATTCCCATTCTCTGAGCCCAAATACACATACTGACTATAGCTCTTTCTTGAATCATGCAAATACAAACGTGTGCTACTGCATTTTGTTAATGACTGCATGTATCTTTCCCAATAGGGCCAACATGGTGATCAAGGTCCTCCTGGTAACAATGGCCCTGCTGGCCCAAGGGTATGTAAATTTAAGAACATATTCAAATAATTCTCCCATTCCTATTGTGCAATATATACATACACTCCCATTTATATCAATCTCTATTTGTAGTGTTTTCTACTGTCATTAAACTGATGAAGTTTCCTTTTAGGGTCCACCTGGTCCTTCTGGCCCTCCTGGTAAAGATGGTCGCAATGGTCTCCCTGGACCTATTGGCCCTGCTGGTGTGCGTGGCTCGCATGGTAGCCAAGGCCCTGCTGTGAGTATAACTTATTTTTTTGTTGATTTAACATATTTATGTCACAGTTACAAGAAAATAACTTCAAAACCTAGCAGTTTATGACCAAGTTTTATTTATTACTAATGGCAACACAAAAAAACCCACAAACAAACAAACCAAATCAAAAAACAAACAAAAACAAACCAACCAAACAAAACCTTCCAGATGTCTGCTGTTATTAAACATTTCCCTGATAAGTCTAAACCTGAAATCCTTCCTTATGCCTTGTGACCAGACAGCAAATACACAAAGATGCAGTAGTCCTACACTGTGCATCTCCTACTGCTGGAGCCCGTAGTAGTCACCACAGGACAAGTCTGCATGTGCTGCCTCAGATTAGGGCTAAGGATTCTAGGAGTTAATTAGGACTGTGATTGTGTGGAAGCATTTAATTGAAAGAAACATATGTCTAATAAAAAACTTCTCGTCTTTCACTTTTGAAAACCTCTAGGGTCCCCCTGGTCCCCCAGGTCCACCTGGTCCCCCTGGTCCCAATGGTGGTGGATATGAAGTTGGCTATGATGCAGAATACTACCGGGCTGACCAGCCTTCTCTCAGACCCAAGGATTATGAAGTCGATGCAACTTTGAAAACATTGAACAACCAAATTGAGACCCTGCTGACACCAGAAGGCTCCAAAAAGAACCCAGCTCGCACCTGCCGTGACCTAAGACTTAGCCACCCAGAATGGAGCAGTGGTATGTTAGTGACAGATAGTCGCTCTTTCTAGCTCAGGGAGTACTTCCAGCTTTTTAGCTTTCATTGAGGAATGTTGTCCTTGGCCATCCAGTGAAAATACTAAATGACCAGTGAAGAAGTTCCCTCTGCCTCCACTGAAAATAGATATAAGGACATTCTGAAAAGCTTTTTGTAGCTATTCTTGTGTGATTATTGCAATATCCTTTCAAAATAATACAAAAATATTTAACCTTAGCTTTCAAATACAGTTTCCTATACATTAACAGTCTAAAATACGTATTTATCCCAGTTATCACCTTAATATTGTGCCTAGCTGTGATATTTATGACCTCTCTCTGAGCTTCTATATCAAACAAGTGAATATAAACTGAATGCAGATTTTAGGCTGAGTGAACAGTTGTTCACATTTATTTCCTCAATGGCAGGCTTCTACTGGATTGATCCTAATCAAGGCTGTTCTGCTGATGCCATTAGAGCATACTGTGACTTTGCCACTGGTGAGACTTGCATCTATGCCAACCCTAGCAATATTCCCGCTAAGAACTGGTATGTCAACAAGAATCCCAAGGACAAGAAGCACGTATGGTTGGGTGAAACTATCAATGGTGGCAGCCAGGTAAGTGCTGTATGGGAGGATGATTGTTCCCTACAGTGCTGTCTGCAGAATTCCCAATTCACTGACTCTCAGCAAGCACATAAATTAAACTCTCTTAGAAGAGAAATATGAAAAAGGGAATTGCCTTTTATCTCAAGGGAAAGGAGCTCCAGTCCTAGTTTGGATCACAATTTGCTAAAAGGATTTCTTAGTATTGTTCTTACTATTTTTTCTTGGTGTCTGCAAATGATCAATTCTGCATGACTAATGGCCATTGCTAAGGGAAGCCTGGACTGCAATATGGTACATTAATATAAAGACAGTCCAGGAACTGTTGAAAAAGTAAGAAAAACATACTTGCTTATGCTTTTAATTGATTTTTTTAACATATTTATTACACTGTTCCTGGAAAGATATTTATATTACACACCACAAATCCCGAGTGTATGTCACTGTAACATTCAGAATTGCCAGTGTAAGTAAAACAATATGTCTATTTGCACATTAGACACCGTACCAGCCAACTTCAAATAAATACTTTTTGTACAGCTAAGAAGATCTAATTACATAATTCTTAAATGAAATTGAGTTGATCTTATGGTAAAATTTCAGTGTCCAAGTTCTTTAATATAGGAGCTTAAGATTGATCACACTGGGTCAGAACAGTCTGGGGTCATTTCTTACAGTGGCTAAAAGTAGATGATGTAAAAGAATATAATAAGGAAGGAAACATTTTTAATATCTTCAGATATTATTCTATTAGAACTCAAACCAAAACATTCAGGATTTTCTTGAGACAGGCTTTGTTTCTGTGTATCTATGGAAACAATAGATTTCTCTTCTTTGAACTTGTCTGATCTTGTCTTTGAATCCTTATAAGCTGTTAACACTCTTATCTTGAAACAGAGATCTACAGTTTATCTACATCCACTCATGACTGGTTTTTAGCCTACCACCTACTAGTCTTATTTGATGCTCTTTAGCTCTGGAATTGCAATAGACAAGTGATTGCAGACTTCCGTGATTTTATTTTTTTTTTTTTAATGTTCTTGCAGCAAATATCACATAGTTACATTACAAACATCCACCTTTCCCCGGCAATGCAATTGACTGGTATCCTTTCTATTTTTCAGTTTGAATACAATAATGAAGGAGTGACCACAAAGGATATGGCCACACAACTTGCTTTCATGCGTCTGCTGGCCAACCATGCCTCCCAAAACATCACCTACCACTGCAAGAACAGCATTGCCTACATGGATGAGGAGACTGGCAACCTTAAAAAGGCTGTTATACTGCAGGGATCCAATGATGTTGAACTACGAGCTGAAGGCAACAGCAGATTCACTTTCAGTGTTCTTGAGGATGGCTGCTCCGTAAGTAACACAGAAACCATGGGCACCATGATTGCCCATGCTTAAGCGTGTGATTAGGGACAGAGTTGTGCTTTGATTCAAATTTGGATTATCAAGTCAGGTCAGCAAAATCTTACCCAGTGAAGATAAATAGCCTACAAAACCATCTATGTTGGATCTTTAACAAGTTGGAAGGACTGGACAACTGTGCAGTGTAATAAAAGCTTTTCAGAGGGACCAGACAAAAACTCTGCATAAACTGAAGACTTATGTGAAAATGGTGTATGATCTCTTAGAAGGGCAGGATCTTTAAGTCACAAAAAACTCAGTCAGGCTTATCTGAGGATTTAACATCCGTGTGAATAATATAATAGTTTATGTAGAGCATCACATATATGACTTCATAAGATTAAACATTTCCTCTGTATCAAAGATCAAAATAGTTGGACAGGGGTATCCTGATTTGCAAATAACGGCAGCAGAATTAATATGAAATTATTTCAGAAATGATCCATTCAGGTGAAACAATTCTCAATAGTATGAATAATGCAATAACAATTGTCATGAATCTTCTCTTGCAGAGAAAGAACAATGAATGGGGCAAAACAATCATTGAATACAGAACAAATAAGCCATCTCGCTTGCCCATCCTTGACATTGCACCTTTGGATATTGGTGGCGCTGACCAAGAATTCGGTTTGGACATTGGCCCAGTCTGTTTCAAATGAATGAACTAAAATTAACTTAAAGCCTCTCCCAAATTATTCTCTTGTCATTTCTTTTTATAATGAAAGCTGACTCCTTCCATTTCTTCTGTTGATCTACTTGCTTAAACTCTGGGCCAAAGAGAAGGAGAAGAACTGATTGGAGCATTGTGCAATGAAATTTAACAGCCCCAAAGGACTTGGAAGTCTCTCAAGATTTAACACCTTGCTTTGGGAAATGTCAACCTCTGTAAAGAAAAAAAAAAAAAAACCAAAACAAAATAAAAAAAATCATGAAAGTTTGCACCACTTGTGGCCTTTGAATATCTTCCACAGAGGAAGTTTAAAACCACAACTTCCAAGGGTTTAAACTACCTCATACACTAAATCAAGTGTGATCCACATCTTTTGTAGGTACTTCTCCGTATGATCTGAGGTGCTTTCAGTTCTACTCAGAATGCAGTGGCGCTAATTGCATTATTAGCAAGTATCTTTCCAATACTTGAACTTTGATGGTGCTAACAGCATTTAAAGTTATCACTTCTCTGTTTCTTTGAAGTCTTTCTCAAAACTTAGAATGTCCTGTCTCACCCACAGCTTAAGCATGTGGATTATTTTTCTTCACCTATGTCCTCTTCCTCCAAAATCAGGTGCTCCTGCTCTCAAATCTCATTTCCATCTTCTACAATGGGTAAAATAAAAAAATAAAAAAATAAAAAAATCATCATTTCTCAAAAAAGAAAGAAAATGTATTTTGTATATGTGAGATGTTTAAATAAATTGTGAAAAAAATGAAATAAAGCATGTCCAGTGTTCCAAAAGAAACTATTCAATGAGTTACTTGCTTAGAGGCATTGGCACGTAGTCATACCACGAATTTACAAAACATCTGCATTACTGCAACAATCTTAGCCCATTGCTGTAAAACATTTGCTTAGAGCATTCAAAGACTGCCTACAACTGTCTTAAGGGTGTTATTGTCTCCCTGACTTTTCATTTCTATGCCACCTTGTGAAAAGTCCACAAGAAACTCAGTAACTCTGTGCCTCATAGTGTGAGAAGTTCAGAAGCAGAAATAATGCCTTCCTTTTTTTCCAAATGCTAAGCAGCATTAATGGCTGAAAGAAGGATCGTCTGATTTCTCCTCTGCTCTCTGTGATCTATTCCACAGCATGTCCTTTGAGGCAGAGAATGCTTCCTTTCTAGCCAGCTCACTGGTAACATCCAAATTCTTCCATGTTTTCACACCTTCACCAAAAAAAGTGGACTCATTTGGAAATTAAACCAGAAAAAAATAAACAGCACCTACCTCACAACTTGTAACCTCCTTAGCACCAAGAAGATACCAAGTTTGGCCTTCAGGTATTGAGCTCATCACAACTGACTGCACAGTCAAGTATTTTGTTTATGTTAGGTACAATACTGAAGAGACTCTTTCCTCTCAAGGATCGTAGATGAAAATAAGTAAGATGAATGGCAGACAGGGCAGGCAGCCTTCATATTGTCTAATTTCAGGAATATAAACTGTTGAATAAAATTCTGGTGAAGTCAGCTTGATCATTTTTAGGAGTGATCTGCCTCCCTATAAGGATTATCTCTGGAGAATTTAATTATGAGCAGGTATGCATCAGCAGTAATGCGACTAGACCATTAGCATAAATTAGCTAAAACAATAGCGTTAAAATAGATTAAAGTTTGCATTCAGAACAAGAAAGAAATGTGGAAGGAAAAAGAAACAACTGGAGTGACTAAGTGAAAGATAAAAGATTGCAGCAAGGCCCATCTGTACTGCATAGCCACAGATTTGCTGGAGAACCTGCGTGAGGCTGGGGAGACTAAGGAGCCACTGACATGCCCAGTGCTCACTTGTGATACAACTGTGCAAATGAAAGTACTGCAGCATTCAGACCATTTTCATCCCTGGAATCCATGGGCCTGCCCCACTTGTGCGATCAATAAATGTGTTCTGTCCGCCAGCTGCACATGTGCCATCTCCATGGGAGATGAGCAGAGATGAAAAACCTCCTGTCAGTAGGTGCTTCAAAATGTATCTACACTGAAGCCTGAAGTCTCCAGTGCTAATATTCCTTACTGTATCCATAAATCTTACTAAAAACTCTTCAGAAGTGTTTAAAGTGCCTCTGCATATGTGAACTGGGCTTGCTATGTAATCCTCTTGACACCTGAATTTTACTACTTGTGATGGGCAACAGTTCTTGGGGCTGGTTTGCACTTGGATAAGCATGTATTTCTATAAGCACAATTCCCTGTCAGTCATCCTGCGATAGCAGGATGCAAGGGAATCATTCAGATAAACGGGAACCAAACAGCAGCTGCCAGAGGGTGATGAATTCAGTCTCCCCTTTACAGCCTTGCTCCTCCTGAGCACTGCTTGCTCTCCTGGCCCCAGTGTCAAGCTGACATATACGGTTTCCTGTTTCAGCAAGCTCAGCTGACAGCACATTGGAGTCTCTTTAGCATGTGCTTTTGTACGAACATGGTGTAAGTAGCTGAGAAATAGAGGAGATGAGAACTGTAAATTTGATCAACGCAGAGCGAAAAGACACTCAAAACCTGGAAAGCAGTTGTAGAAGGGACAGTTGTAACCATGCCAGCTGCTTCACTGGGAAGGGAATCATGAGTGACTGACAATTATCTTAGGAATCTGTGTTTATCAGTTTAAAATATTACTACTGTGCTAAAAACTATGAATAAACAAATTTTAATACAACCAAGTGACAAAACATCATCAGAGTAACAGAACTACACAGCCACCATACAGGTTTAATTTGCAGCTTTTGATGTGACATTTGATTCGTTTTGCTGTAGTGTTCAGTGGTTTCACACAGGATCACCCAGAAGCTGCTTTCCTACCATCCAGTGGTAGGAAACCCAGCAGTGTTTTACAGCATTAGAATCACATATACCAGTTTCAAACAATGAAACAATAGCAAGTTCAAATAAAGCAATTCTTAGATACACTACTGATCTACCTTTATTCACGCTTCATTCTGATCTCATTCAGAACCCACTAATTTCCTGTATTGCTCCCCTATAAAACTCAGATGAAAAATGAATGCAATCGACACTGCATAAATGAAGATTTTCATTTATGATCTACAGAGCATGATCATACAGACTACAGACTGTATGTCTATAGTCTTAGGCTGGAATAAATTTGGTCTTTCCTGGAAAATAGGTGGTTGAATACAGATATTACATGAGCAAAATTTCCTAAACATGGTTCCATACTTAAGTACACTCTTCAACTATTCATGAAATGTTAGCTGTCATTAAACCAAGCATAAGCATCAAATCAAACAATTACAACATTTGAATATAATTCTGGACAAAAGCATTTGAAATATATATAATTAATTCCAATAATTATTATCAGCATCATTGTAAAATATATATATTTTATTTTCTCTTTCTCGCTCTCTTTTTTTTTTTTTTTAATTTTTTTTTTAATTTTATGCTTTCCAGCTACCGCAACTGGTTCTTTGTGTGAAATGAAAGTTTTCCCAAATGCCCATTCTGAAGACCTTTAGCGATACAGCAGGAGCAGTCTCCACCATTTCCACACGCTTAGTGCACCACCTATTGGCTTCGACACTAATTACTGGCCCCTGAAAAGTATTTTTCTCTTTTTTTTTTCCTGTGTTCACTGTCATGATTACTACCCAAATCCTCTGAGCTGCCCGTGGCAGCAAATCTTATTTCTGCAAAATATCAGCATCGCAACTCTTCCTAAGATACGCTATCAGAAGAACATCCATCCAAACCAAGAAAGATCCTGGCATCAAACTGCAGTCTCCCTTTGTGTAGAAAACACTCAAGACAAAGTGGGTGGACTGTTCAGTGGATAAGGAATTGGATGGATGGTCACATCCAGAGGGTAGTGGTCAATGGCTCAACGTCCAGTTGGAGAACTGTGACAAGTGGTGTCCCTCAGGGTTCTGTACTGGGACCAGTGCTGTTTAATATCTTCATCAATGATATAGACAGCAGGATCAAGTTCACCATTAGCAAGTTTGCAGACAATACCAAGGTGAATGGTATAGTCGATATCCCGGAGGGATGGGATGTCATCCAGAGGGACCTGGATAAACTGAAGAAGTGGGTCCAGGTGAACCTCATGAGATTCAACAAGAGCAGGGTTCTGCACCTAGGTCAGAACAATCCCCACTATCAATACAGGCTGAGGGTGAGGTGACAGAGAGCAGCCCTGAGGAAAATGACCTGGGGGTTCTGGTAGGTGAGAAGATGGACATGAGCAGCCAGTGTGTGCTTGCAGCCCCGAAGGCCAGTCGCATCCTGGTCTGCATCAAAAGAAGCATGGCCAGCAGATCAAGAGAGGTGGTTCTGACACTCTGCTTTGGTGAGACCCCACCTGGAGTACTGTGTCCAGCTCTGGAACCCTCAACACAGGGAGGACATGGACCTCATGAAGCAGGTCCAGATGAGGGCCACAAAAATGCTCAGAGAGCTGCAACACCTCTCCTATGAGGACAGGCTGAGGGAGTTGGGGTTGTTCAGCCTCAAGAAGGGAAGGCTCCAGGGAGACCTTACTAGCACCCTTCTAGTACCTGAAAGGGGCCTACAAGAAAGCTGGAGGGGGACTGTTTATAAGGGCTTGTGATAGGATGAGGGGGCAGTGGTTTTAAACTAGAGAAGGGTAGATTTAGATTGGACATTAGGAACAAGTTCTTTACTATGATGGTGGTGGAACACATGAAGAGGTTGTCCAGGGAGGTGGTTGAGGCCCCATCCCTGGAGACATTCAAGGTCAGGCCTGATGAGGCTCTGAGCAACCTGATACAGTTGAGGATGTCCCTGCTCACTGCAGGGGGGTTGGACTAGATGACCTTTAGGTGTCCCTTCCAACCTGGGGCAGTCTACAATTCTGTGATTCTTTCCAGGTCTGTATCAATGCTATTATCTTCTCCATATACTCCAGAAGCTTAGTCCATAAACCTGTTCTCTGTGTTAATTCTACATAAATGTAATGAAAATTTCATATGCAACAACTCAATAGATGTTTTCTGGGGGCTTTGTCTAAATAACTTCTTAACATGATAGTTCACTGTTCTAACACCACATGAAGAACAATCTCATTGATTCCTATTGACCCCTTCATCTGTTTCTTAACATGGTTATGAAGTTTAATAGATATTTCAGTTAAACTCGTAGCCTTTTACTATCTGAAGCTCCTAAATTTATGATAGCATGCTCTTTTAAAAATTAACAATTTAAAACTGGTTATCTGACATGATCTGGATATAGTGAGTTGAAAAACAGCTGGGATTTCTCCTCCAAGTTCCTTTGCACTCTTCTGCCACCTTGAGGGCATAGAGCCATCTTCTGAAATGCAGAAAGTGCTTTTAAGACCAGTGCTTTATGTAGAGTGGAAGCACTCTGTGGAAGCCAACGAACAAGACCTAAGATCTCTGCCGGTTTATTAGCTGCTGTTTTGTACTTAGATCAAGGCCAGCATGTTTTCTTGGCTCACCTCTTTATCAGTTAATTGTCTGCTTCCTGTTCCCAAGTCGATGGAATGCTAGAGCTTTTGCCTCAGCTTTGAAAGCAGCATTTTGATTGCCTCTTTCATAGCATTTAGATCCTTACGCTCCAGCACTATGGAAAGGAAGATATCTCAAAAAGATTAAATTCTTGCACATACCATGAAAACAGGCAGATGGGCAGTGTTTTTTCCTGGGTAGTCTTCCCTGTGAGAAAGCTGCTGCAGGACATGAGCTTCACTGCATATGGATTTGTTCCGATTTTAGCCTTTAACAATTATTAAAGTGTGCCATGCACAGGAGATTTAAATCTAGAAGCAAACAATACAGCTGCCCTGAAGATTCCAGCTCACCAGGCTTTTACACAAAATTTCTGGAAATGGCACAACTCAGCTATCTGTTAATTCCTAAATGACAAATCTTTGCTAAGCCTGAGGTGCACAGTAGCCCATGTTTGTATTTTCTATATATATGTTTATATTTCAACATCATAAAATTACATAGAGCCATTAGATCTCACAGCAAAAGAACAGGGCACTATACAGACACACATGCAACAGAACAATGTGAACCCTAAAGAAAACTCTGTAATATGCTGCTTAAAATAATGACCCATGGAATATTTTAGTCCATTGCTGATGCTTCAGCAAACTAGAGTTTTAATGAGCCTAAGGCTAATACAGTTTCAGAGTTTTTAGAGTTTCATAGAATGGTTTATAATGGAAGGGATCTTAAATATCATGTAGTTCTATCCCCTCTGCCATGACAGAGGAAAGAGAGGAGAACACGTCCCTGGGTGGGCTCGAACCACCAACCTTTCGGTTAACAGCCGAACGCGCTAACCCATTGCGCCACAGAGACTCCCTGATTAAAATTTTCTTCAGAATAAAAAATAATTTTCCTTCCTAAAACAAAATTACCTTCCTAAAAACACTGATGGCAAGTAGCAGAGATATTCTGCACTAAATCCTACTATGTCCTAGAGCTTTCAAGCAGAAATAAACCTTACAATGCAATGTTACATTGTAGTTGCTTATTTCATCTAGGATCTAAGTAATTCAGTGTTTATGTGCAAAATCTACTCAACAGCTCCCTGCAAATTTCAGGAAGAGATTAAATGGAAAATAAATAAGGCAGTTCTTGCTGAGGAAATTGTATT
>JANHGN010027451.1:0-45861 GCA_024605025.1 Megaceryle maxima
GCCCCATCCCTGGAGACATTCAAGGTGGGGCTTGACAGAGCTCTGAGCAACCTGCTTTAGTTGAGGATGTCCCTGCTGTCAGCAGGGGGGGTTGAACTAGATGACCTCTAGAGGTCCCTTCCGACCCAGACTTTTCTTTATCTGCTGTTCTTGAATGGTTGGGTGGTAGACACAAACTCCACTCATAATAGTATGGTTATCCTAGGACAGTGATGTATCTAGAAGATAGATGGATGGACCCTGAGAAGGTGGAGTTTAATGCTGGTGTGTGTAATCTAATCTTGGCCCATGCCTTGGTGTTTGTAGATGGAGAGCAGGCTGTTGTCAGCAGTGGGAGACTGGCTGCAATTTAGAGGATGCCTCCAAGGCAGTTGTACATTGGGACCTCCCATCAGCAGCTAAGAATAATGGAGAGTAATTGTGGTGTAAAACTATTTTCATCCTAAATTATGCCTCTTATCAGTCTTAATATTGTTAGAATATATATGAGATTCCAGGTAGCAAGATTTCACAACATTATCTACTTCTGCTGATTTTTAGATTTGATTTCAGAAAGCCTGTCACTAGAACAAGAATTGCAGAACCTTTATCATTAGCCCATCACACATCCCTCTAGTGCCAGTTGTCACTAGGTGTCATCCTTTTCAGTCTCTCACCTGCGTCACTCAGCCTTGACTGAGCTCACAGGGGGAGGAGAAATTTAGGTCTGACTGAAAAGGCCCTTTGGAGCTGTTACAGAAATGCACTTTTAAAAGTCTTGGCTATGCTTAGGTTAGTTCAGATAATGTAGTTTTCTACAATAATGTGAGGAAAAAGAAACCATATCTCTTACTGGCAGAGCTGTGCTGGTGAACTAGCAAAAATACTCTTTTTTTTTTTTTTTTTTTTCCGATGTAGCTTATTTTGTTCAGCAAATCTGTATGAGTTATCTATCTGGAAAAAAAGAAAAAAAATATATTACCAGAATAAATGGCATCATTATTAGTACTGTAATGGCCACATCAGCAACTTTTGAGGATAGAGTAGGCCTTAATGACACATTTTAAGCCTTTGCATTTATTTTTAGGTCATCAAAATTGTATTAGAACTGATGCAAATATGAAATAAGCTTGTTGCTGCTTTTATGGCATATTATATAGCATCCTTCATTTACATTGTAGAACAGTCTTAATTTTAGCTTCATTCTGCATATAACAGGGACTTTTCATAACACTACATTGTCCATTCCATGTAGTTCTCAATATGGTGCTACTGTGTATGCTGAAGAATTAAGTTTTTGCTTATTGTTAGGATATACCTGTTTCTCTTGTTGACTTTTACTCCAGTGATTGTTATAAAGTCCTGATACACATGTCATATTCTTTGCTTCTGTGGTATTTAATATGATTTGAGAACTTTTTATTACACAGTTCAGTTGTTAAAGTGGCAATGTTCCAGAGACTGATACAAAGCTGACATTAAAACATGACATTAGATGACTGATCTCCATCTCTAATTTAATCTAAATCTTCTTTTTTACTAAAGAAATTTGTTTTTCTGCAGTAGTTGTTAGTAATATTTTATTCTGTTAATTTATACAGTTAGTCAATTCTAATCATAATAATAGTAAAGATTTTTGTTAGAGATCGTTATTGCAGATCCTTCAAGCAAGAAAGCTAGTGAAACACACTTTCTTGCCATTTCAGTCTGTCATGTGTAAGCTTCATACATCTCTCATCATCTTTCTTTCCAGAAAGAAAAAGAAACAGATCATACCTGTCAAAGGCAGGAGAGTTCCTTAGAATATACAACTATGTCAGATGCAGTGACTCCAGGTATTACTTTCTCCCTCCTCAAGAGTAAGAAAAAAAGGGGGGGGGGGGATTTGTGTGTTTCCTATGTATGCATTTCAAATATGTAACTGTGACTCTTTCTCATCTACTAGGGCTTTTCTATAGCCACATTAATGTATATATTTTATATAGTGCAAAGCTTTTTTTCAGCTATTATTATTTCTTCCATAAACTCCATGTTATGTGAAGATCTATAAAGATACATACAGCACCATCATAATAAGAAAAAACAAACAAAAGCACCAAAACAAAAACAAACTACCCCCCTGCCAAAAAAAAAACCAAAACCAAAACCAAACAAAAAAAACCCCAAAACAAAACAAAACAAAAAAAACCCACAAAAACAAACAAACAAACACTCAGAGGAAGTTTCCTATATTACACTTTACTGCACAATTGACAATCTACAAAAGGGGAAGTTTTCACATTTCTTTGAGGTGTCCTCATGACAGGCTAACTTGACTGGTGGCATGAGTCTATGGGTATAACTGGGTATGGTAATAAACTGCCACAGTCATTTAGAACTAACTTGCATTTTTTGAAACATTTCATCCTGGTTATTCATTTGAGCTGCCAAAATTAAAAGAGGTAAATAATTTTGCTTTGGAAGGAAAGAATGCTCACTGTGTTTTCTTGGAAAAAGAAAATATCTTCAGAGAAGAAATAACTTTTGACTATGGATTATCAAGAAGAAAGGGTTTGCTAGATTAAGCAATTGAAATAATTACAAGAAACTTCTAGACATCCTGGTTTCACTACAGTCAGGGCTATTTAGAAATGGCTTCTTGTACAGATAGTGTTCGTGCTGTTCTACCAGGTCTGATGTGGAGCTGCTTTATACTATTACTGTCAAATTTTAGATTACTTCAAAAATAATACCATTAAAGTGAAAAATTCAGGCTAGAACAAAGTGGACTTGTACTGCCACTATGCAGTACTTTTACATTTAGCCATTTCTTGCAAACTTATAATTCTGAGATGTCATTCTTAAAAAAAAAAGAAGAAAGAAAAAACACCTTGAGTCAAAATTACCCTAATAGCACATTATGCATGAGAAGTATGACCCTCTCACAGGATAAAATAAGCTTAATGTAGAAAAAAATAAGCATATGCATGAATTCCGTTAGTGCTCTCTGATACGGCTTATTCATGTAGAAAACTACTTGAGGGAAGAAATGACCAAGCATACAATTTCAGTGTGAGATGCAAAAGAAAAAGAAGCTTAAGTAACATCACCTCCCAGAAAAGATTCTAAGAAGTAGATTGCCATCTGCAACACATCACAATCTCAATACACAAAGATCTAATTAATTAGTCTTGCTAACCGTGTATTGTTAGAACTGTGAGAGTATGTAACTCTGAGGTGAAGTGTGACCAGACCTTGTTATCATTCTGGGATGCAGAGTTGCTAATAGCTTTCATTTTTAGATGTTACGCCTGATAGGGAAGCCTCCAAGCACAAAATATTTAAAATAGAAGGAAAGATTGTGAAAAGCAGGGGATAGTGATAGTTCTCTGAATCAAGGGTGTGGAATTCCAAAATATCCCCAAAATTTAGAATATTGGAGGTTAAGAAAAAAATATGTGTATCTGATCTGTTGTGGTAGACATGTTACACAACCACTGTAAAAAAATTTGGAATGAAGACCAATTCATCAGACCATACTCAATTGTCTAGAAAGACTACTTCTTTATATTTCCCTTACATTTTTTTAGTTGAAGAATGAGTTCTGTGCATGGTAGCTATACATATCAGGATAAATTTATCAAAATGAGAGACAGTATCACTAAAATCTAAGTAACATCTTCTGCTAATTACATGCATGCCTCATTTTATAAATTAGTAGTAATTCAGACCATTATTTAGCTTCATTCATATATTTTCTTAAATACTGAGAGGAATATTTCCACGTCCATGAGATATAAAGCCTGAAGGTTATCTGGATATTTCATGAATGTACTGAAATTGTTCAGAATCCTAGTTGAAGACTGTTTTATATGCCTAGTTGTATATTTGCACTCTTACTGCAAATATGAAAACCATTTTTCACTTTCATGAAGAAAGCTGTTCTCATTACAATGTATATGACTTAACTCTATGCTATTTTAATTAGATTACCAGTTCAATGAAAATTAATGTAAGAGGATTTACTATAATTAGGGGCAAGTACACAATAATCTGCTATGAAAAGAAGACAAAAATGTTAGTGGAACTCATTACAGGGATATTGTTTATGCTAATTATTCAAATTTTTGTAAATCACATTAAGCCTGATTTTAATCAGTTTTGGGTTTTGTTGGGCTTGGTTGTTTTTTTTTTTGTCAAAACTTTAATCAAACAATTCAACCCAGAAGGGTTAGTAATAGTCAATTGCATAGGATAGAGAAAAGTGGAACTAAACACAAATAGAAAAAAAACAAAGGACTGTGAGCTATGGACTCATTTCATTGTCCTGTCTGAACAGAAGATAGAATGAGCACAGAGAGTATACATGACAAAATAGTATCACTATAATGAGACTTCGGCAACTTGAATGAAGGAATCAAATTTTAATTTACGGCTTTTAGCTTTTAAGTGCTCAATATTTATCAATATTATATATACTGAATATTTCTGTATTTGGTGCATATTGCAGATCTGTTAGCCAAGTGATTATACTGTTGTTGTATACCTGTCTCTTGTAACATCCTCATGGATCATAAAACTTAAGATACACACAGTAACCCTAGCAGGTAGGAATTTAAAAGGTAAAAGCTAACCAAAAATGACAGCTACATCTAATAACAAATGCCTTGTTGCTTCAAAGAACTAATTTTGTGAGTATCTGGGACTACACCTGGTGAAATAATCAGCCTGAAAACAACAGGCTGAAGAATTGGTTCCTACAATGTTGCTTTTGCTTTCATCAGTAATTTGCTCGTGCCATGCCCTAATGACATGGTACCCTATCCCATTGGAGACATTTGGTTAGATTCAAAACAGGGTAGTGGGTTACAGTTTGCATCTACAACATTTTCAAAAATCCAAACTTACTATTTTCAAGAGCAAAAGGTATTTATCCTGTTAAGAGTCTGAAACATCCAGTCCTTTAGTCACTGAATTTTTAATTTTAAGAAAATGGCAGAGGTAGAATTTGTAACATTCCAGGGAGATAAAACCCTCTCATTGAGTGCGTGTGTGTGTTGGGGGGCATTGTATATGTAAATATATAAAAATATAAATATGAGAGATGTAAAAATCAGCTGAAAGAAACTCTTGAGCCAATGTTTAAAAAATGTTTCCGTTTCTGAGAGCCTAAATTCAGACAATGTATTATGTGTTTGACTGAGTATCCCAAATTCTTACTCAACTTTGAAAATATTGGTCCAAATTAATATAAAATATTTGTAATAAAACTGTGCTAAAAGAATTAAATATGTCATGAAAATAACCAACAACTGGACCACATGCTTTCAGGAATATGGAAATCAAGCATATAAAACGTTTTTTCTCTTTAGTTTCCTTCAAGACCATATAATACAAAATAAAGAACATATGTTCATTCCAAAAAGAGGTATTTTGGCCTATCAAACGTGTATTTTTTTACTTCATTGACTACATAGGGGATTTACAATCCTCAGTCTTCTTTTAATAACTGATGTCAAGACTCTTCCAGACTCCAGTAAGTTATTTATAAACAATAAAATTCATGTGCGGATCAACAATCTTGCTACAAACCAAATTTTTATAACAAATAAGCAATTTTCTGTCCTCTGCTTCAGAGAAGACACAATCAATTCTAGCTTCTTTTATACGCTGCAGTTATTGCTACTTTTGGCATAGATGATCTGGCTCCAAATTTGCTGTGAGTAGACCAATTTTTTTTTTTAATTGCCTCAGTGTAAAAATAAAACTGCCTTTATGGCATTCCTGATGTTTACACTATCAAATTGCCTTACGTCCTGGAGAAAACACATGAATAGCAAAAGGGAAAAAGGGGAGAAAACCAACTGAACTTACTATTCTTCCCTCAAAACAGAGCACTGAGGTTTGTGTTTGTGTTGTGGGTATGATGTGTTTTGGTTGATTTTAAGCAAAAGAATAAGGAAAATAATGCACTACTAAGATTTTATCTGGTGAGGCAAATAGACTTAAGTCACCTTTTGCTGTTATGGCAGTTTATATAACATTTTTCTGATCAGTTCAGCTTCTCTTGGTTTTTTTTAGACATTAAAATAACAGAAGTATGTGTACAATACTGAGTACAAGGTCTTATTCATCTAACTTAAAGTTGGTCATATTAGTACTCTAATACTGAAATATTTCTACTTGTTTCAAAAATGAATCAGCATAAGATATGAAATGAAGTTATATTTTAATCCACTCTCTGTCCTTGTCCTTTGTTTGCCTCATTATTTAACATTTTTGCTTGGAGCATCTGAAGAAAAAGCAAGACTCTGTTAGAGTTGGGTGTACTCAGGTGGCATAAAATAACAAGGTCACACTGAAGTCGTAATTTTATACCGTGTGAGGGTCTGGTAGCATAGCTTAGCCCATGCATTTTGGTGAATGTTGGAAGCAATGTCTAAGGAGTTTTCCCGGAGCTGACCTGGATACTATCCGTCCTGAGATCTATCATGCTGTGCTCTGCACTGCTACAGCGCCAGCATACACCACATTAACAGCTACAGCATAATTACACTTCTCAGTATAACCTACAACCTTTTTTTCTCATTACACACTAACAGGTCTGAGAGCTCACTTGCTCTCCTGCCAGCCAAGCAATTTACCTACCATCTGCATGTGAAGAGCACCCAAGCAGTTATGAAACTGTCTGGTTCTTACTCATTATTGTGTATTTTGGGGAGCTATTCATTGGCTCTCCAATCCTTGGAGCAGTAAGAGAGGATGCATCAAAAATGAAAATAAAACTCTGGGGTTTATTATTATTTCAGTTTTAGTTAAAGAACTCTACTTTTTGATTCTGTGAAAATTCCTCAGTAATGTCCAAAGGACAAATTTTGAAGATTTACACTAAGAACCATAAATAGAGATCTCTCCTGGCATCCTAAATATCTCTGCAAATCTGTTCATTTTATTGCAGTATTGCAAACTCTTCTCCAGAACCATCTGCAGCACTACTGAGATTTGGAAACCAGAGTACACAAAGAGACCGTTGCTTAATGGCTAATGAGGACGGGCAATCTCAAACTCTCTGCACTTATCTTTAAAGCCAGCTGATCTCACTCCTAAGTGAAAGATAGAAATGCTGCAAAAGCTTGGAACATTTCTCTGAATAAAATAATCTGATTTCTCACAGAAATCTAGTGTGATATTCCTCCTCCAAAACTTTGCCTGGACCTTGGTTACAAACAAATAGAATGAATAAAGGAGGGACCAAACACCAGAACAAATAAAGAGCAGTGAATATTCAAAGGGAAATAATCAACTCCATCTTCATATCTGCTCATGCAGTCTAAAGTGATGATGTTCCACTTATTGTGAGTGACCTCAGAGAGGCTGGAGATACCCTTTTGCAGCACTGACTGTTTAAATGTATACTGGAGTACACTGACACTAAAGGAAATGCACAGATCTCCGTTGAAGACAGAAGACATAGTGTTTGTAGAAACAAAGCAAAAATGCCAACACTTGCGAGTAGTCACTGCAGAACACATTTAGTCTGGTGATCTGTGCACATCATTGTGACAGCAGCAATAAATCACAAGCTCTTCAACTATTTAGAGGTAAGGTTTCCTGTGAATCTAAAGCCAAAGGTTAAGGTGGGTCACACTCTATTGGATTCACTCCTTTCAATAGATAAGTTTCTGGTTATCTTATTATGCAAAGAACATACATACCATCTGTCTTGGGCATTTATGAAATGTTGTTACTGTGGTATCTGCACTGTGAATGAAACAGAAATAGGCTCTGCTCTTGCCCTCCTCTATATTCATGTGAACACACCTCTGAGCAATCTGTGTTATTTTTAAATCATATCTTCTGCAGCAACTTCTGAAAGCATCTCGGTCTTAGCATTGTGCTGCACCTTTTATCTGATCATGCGATGTACTAAATACCTTGAGTTCCCACTGATTTCTTTAACAGAAGACGATGTAGCGCTATTCTACCAGAATAAATCTTTCAACTGACTTACATGGCTTTGGTGGAAAGCACACTAAGAAATATCATCCAGCATAGCAGCAGGATGGAGTTATCCAGTAGCAAGGAAGAAAAGGTCTGTATAAGCATCCCAGTGCTATTCTGGCTGCAAGGAATTTTATTCTTTTGATGGATTTAAAATCAGGATAATACCAATGTCATTTCTCAGTTACTCTTCATCTTACTTGATGCAGACATCTGACATCTCCTGACAAATCTGATGCCCCAGAAGCTCAGCTTCTCTCTGGTGAATTTTATTACAAATACAACCAAATTCAAGGTCATAGCTAAGAATCTGAGTCAATATGATTAAATTAAATATAATGCATAGAATCTAATTCCCATTTCTGTCATCTTCAAATTTATACAAGCCTCTCTGAAGGGGTATAATGGAGAATAACACCAACCTTGAGATTGATGAGTTTCTGAGGGAGTTGGCTACAAGAGTTGACTGAACCTTCAGAAAATCTGAAGATTTAATTTGCATTTTCTTTGCCATAGGTCTTTTACAGTACAAAGATTGTTAGTTTGAGAGCCACTGCTTTCCTCTTTACAAAGGCATTGCCATACTACTGTACAAATAACATTTATCTGTTAGCACACCAATGACAAACCTTTCTGCTCTGGTATATAACATTATTTTAAAAGTGTTCCACTTCTCTTAACCAGTGCATACTCTTGCCACCTTTTGTCTAAATCTGCATTTCTCTGAATCTCATTATGAGGCTTTATTCTAACACCCAGCTCCTTGCCCTTTGAACTCAATTGAACTTCACTAGATGGAACAAGAAGAGAGTATATTCGGGGGTGGGGGGGGGTTTATCAACATACGTTGAACACACGTTCTTGTTCTTCACATGTTTTCTGGCTAACATTAAATAGAAATAGTCTAGTAGGGAAATAGCCTATATAAAAGCCCTGTAGATTTCATCTTAGCTTCTTCTGCAGACACCTACTGCAGATATTGAATGAAGACACCAAATGTCTGGAGACATTTTTCATAGAGTTTATTGCTAGGTTTTGATATGGTTATTTTTTTGATGCTTCCCCCTATAATATAAAAAGCTAATTTTCTCTTTGCAGTCTCTTGGAAGTGATCTAGAAACAAAAAATAAATCATGTTCTGTCATCTATACAGACTGACAATGCTGTCTTCTATCTGTTTAGCAGAAACACTGAAGTTAATCATAAATTGTGCTGTGCATTTGACATATAACCAACCACTGGAAGAAGCAAACTCACCCCTCCACAGATATTATTCCTTCATTCTATAACTTCATTGTATTTACCAGACACTGCTATTTACTGTGGTACTTATTATTTTTGTGTACCATTGTCAACATGGAGGAGTTCCATCACCTGGCTTGCACATGAATCTTATGAATAGTTAATGGAAAACACATAATTGAGCTCTGTTTATATGAATGAGGTTTACAGGTGGTTTATAAAGAGATTATTCCTTTTTTTCACATTTGGTTGTAGAAGGAATACACATTCTCTGACCTATGTTTCAGAAATAACTGTTGGTAAAGTGATAAGGAAATTCACATAAAAATATAGGAGAACAATATTAAAGGGATGAACAAACCCAGGAAATCAGACCACTTCGAAACTGAATTTAAATCATCCTCTTGTGCCTGCCTGCTGCCTATTGCCTTTATTTTTCGATGTCTCTCTTAATAATGAAGGCATATTTGCCTCTGTAAAGTAGAGGAAGCCAAGGGGTAAAAGTTTTTTGTAGAATATGTTTCAAAATGCTGCAATGGGATAGATGTGTATGTAATCTAATTTTCCTTTATCAGGTAACTATCATGTGCCTATATGCTGTGTGTAGCAAGAGATAATATATAACATTCTCTGTTGTGTAACTGAGGAACACATCAAGCGAAAACCAGCTGCCCCTAGTTCTAAAGAGCTGCCTATATTTCTACTGAGCTGAACAGACAGGGGCTATTTGCAGGCAGTATTTATCATTACTTTGGGGGAGGGTTGAAGGAAGGCAAGGGAAAGATCTAGCCATGTTTAAATATATTATAGGATTTCTTATATCTTTCATGGGATGATTAAAATCATGTGTTCCTGCTTGTTCCTTATCCTTTATCCCTTACAGAAGGAGCGTGCAGCAATAATTTGCAGCAAGATTTTATGTAAGTGTCCCCCTTACATGGATTTTATGCAGAAGGGAAACATATGGTTCTGAAAGAGCATTAATACTCAGGTACAGCTGGTCTTTGAAGATTTTAAGTGATCCAGATAAAAAGAATGAGCAAATGTTTCACAAGGGAGACTGTGGCTATTCTGACACTGTTCTTTATCACAAGTGTAATGCTTTTAGGGAAATGTCTATGGAAAACCATGAATAGAACGAGGATTGTACTGACAAAAGAAACACAGACATATAAGCAAAAAAGTCAAAAATAAAACCCTCAACCTGGCCAGCCATAGAGAACTTAATCATAGTCTACCAGGCTGGCAGCAAAGGAAAGCAAGCTAACCAATTAATTTATCTCTTGTTATTAGTTAATGCAAAAACCTAACATTTCTCCATGACAGCAATGTCTCTGTGGCAGGTTTTTACTATCCTACAGCACTGGTGCCCTTAAAATTCCTATTGCTCAGAGAGTTTACATTGATGTAAAATGGAGTTTCATTTGCTGGATACAAAGAGAGCTATCACAATAAATTTAACTGTCAGACCTTAGGTGAGAAGCAACTCTATTTTCTATTCAAAAGACTAACTGGATTTAAAGATAAGTCACTTTTAAAGAAGGAAAGGTCTAAGGCTGCAGATTTATTTGAGGAGCTGATCCCAAATAATGATGCTCAATCTTTATCATAGAGAAATACCACATAGAAATAAACCATATTTAATCAGGTTTCATTACTCAAGAATCCCAAAAAGAAGTGCCAGAAGCTGTGACTAGACACTGTAATTAATGGCTCTTGTGCAGGGTAAAAGCCCCAAGGTTTATATTCCCGGGGAGACTAGATTGCCAAAGGGATAGGGAATAAACTTGATATAGAGAATGTGAAATTCAGGACAGAAAGTTCACCACAGAAGGTTTAGGAAACTTGGAAAATTGATGAAACTCCTATAGTTTCATGACTGCAAGAGATAAATTAAAGGAGCAGGAGAAAGTCAGGAGGAGAGATGGAAGAGAACTGCATAATCCACTCAGAATTCTGAGAAGAGAAGCCTTTCAAAGTACCACTAAGGTTGGTAGCAAACCCAAAGCTTCGTGTTCATATAAACAAGAAAGCTAAACCATAGAATCAGAAGGCATAGGCCCAGTCTGGATAAATGAAGTTCTATTTGGCAGGACCACTCAAGGTAAAAACACCATTTCAGAAATAATCCAGTCTCTTATCTATATATAGCTACACCAGCAATGAAAATGAAGTTACTAATACAAAGTAAACATAGAAACCCATCATTTTATCCGAATTCTGCAGAAAGCATGTATGCAATTAGGGTGAAAATCTTGTCCTGGAGCTGCCACTGGATAACATTTCCCTAACTAGAAGGATTAGAACTACCATGACATAAGAAATCCTAAGCTAATTTGCAAGCAGAACAGCTAAAGAAAGGCTGTTCAACAGAAGTTGGAATTAAAGCAAGAGGTTAAATTGCTTCAGATTATTTCTGTCTGTTCTGATCTTGGTGCCAGATGTGAAAGTGCGGGTGAGATAACTATTTTTCCAAACCACCAAATCTTTTCATAAGCCAGGAGGTTCAGGAAGCAAGATCATATATATTGTGTCTAGGAGTATAATATGAAAAAGTTCCTTTTATTCTTCTCATGTAAGATTACTGCAAGAAAAAAAAAAGAAAATAATACAGGGGGAGGTACAGCTTTGTTGGTTTTTTGGTTTTTGTTTGTTTGTTTGTTTGTTTGTTTTTAAATGAAGAAACAAAAAATGTAGAGCACAAGTCAAAAGTTTGAATTACGGTAATTATTTTCAAGTAGCTAAAAGTTGCTTCACAGATTTTTAACATATGCCCAAGGACTAAATACAGAAAAATGCTCAACTAAGTAATTTCTCAAACCAAAACAAATAAGCTACAGTAAGCCTTTCACTAGGTCCAAGTTGCAGTCTTGTTCTATAATATATGCATAAATATTTTATAATGTTATAGGTTATTAAGCATATTGATGTACAAAAATATGCAGAAATGTTGGCTGCTCATAGATCACACAGCACAATGAGATACTAGCTACATAACAAATTAGTAACAGCTGGATGATTTGGAACCAGAAGGCCTAACATGCCAGTGCAGGGCAAATTTCATTCAGTTTACGAAACAAGACTACTTTACCTAGGGCAATAAAACAATGCCTCTAGTTTGGATTTTGCAGGACCTGGGGCTTCCTTGTGAAACGGCGTGATAACTTAGTCATGACAAAGATGCCACAGGATCAAGGAGCCCAGCAGAGAAATTCTGCTGCCTGGAAAGATTCTGGCTTGAGAAATCCTGATTGCTTGAAGAGTTGAAATGAATAAAGGAATTAAGCTTGAGGTTACAGAATTAAAAATTGAATTCTATTCATTAATATGCCTTTATGAATATTTTGCTTTCTTTAAGAAATAAACCTGTATTCTATCACCATTTGTTTTTGAAAACATTTTGTTGTATGAAGTGCTTAAGTTTTTTCTCTTTCAGCTTCTCTATTGGCAGAGGGGTGGGGTTTTTTTTTAGTGGAAAGACGCTTTAGCTTTAATGTAATAATTCAAAAGAAATTTTCTTGCTGTCATTTTATCTTTCCTTTTGACAGTCATCATTGCTGAGTAATGCCCAGGGTCATACTTTTGAAAAGCAAATTCTTCCTTTGCAGCATTGCTGCAGGACCTATGGCAGAGCGTATAGCCAGAGAACTAGGCATTTACCCTTCTATAAGATATAGATTGAATTCTGTAAGGGATGTGTCTGGCACAAGAGTTAGATGCAGATCAGTAAAGAGATATGAAAGGGAAAATCAGAAACTGTAAAAATGTTTTTTAGGAATATATACACATACATTCACAGGTATATACAATTTTTTAATATTAAGCAAGAAATGCATTAAATGTAAGGTTATTTGTCCCACCAGAAAGCATGCAGCAAGCTATTAGTCCAGGCCATTTTGTCATTGGACAAAACTCCAGACTGAGCCAAAATCTTTGCCACATAGAGCAGAGAGCTTCAATTGAAGTCAAAATAGTTGACCCAAGGTATCAAAGATAAATTTAGTCTGGATAAAAAGTCTTGAAATAATGCCTAGATAGCAGTTATTTTCCTAAGATAATTTATTACCAGAACAAAACTTATTTGAAAAAAAGAAAAACACCTTCTCACATCTCTTGGCAGAACATCGGATATTTTAGTAAAATACGATCATTTTCTCCTACAACAAATTTCGACCCTTAAATCTTAGTACCAAGAGTCACTAGCATTCAACTCACTTTTAGAGACAAATCTGGACCAATGTCTCTAACGAGAGGCTTAGCATAAAAGTGTCATTGCAGAATGGTTGTCCATTCATTGCTGAATCCTACTTCCACAAAATGAATAAATTCTATTAATTGCAAAGAAAGCAGAAGTGGGCCTTTAATCACGCAATGATTCAAGAGAAAATCCTTGTTAAAGAGTAGATTTGTTACCATTGAAGGTGACAGATTAGCAAATCCTGACTTTTAGTTTACTATTTTTTCAGTCATATGTCAGGTCTTTACACAGACCTTAAAATTTTCCCTACTTAGAATTTGATTTCTACTCCTTAGTTTTGTTCCAGCATTTTAGTTCAACTGGTTTTATGGTTGTCCAACATAAAATATGACTAGTTGGTGTATGACATGTTACCTTTGCAGTGTATGAACGTATTTTGATTTTTACAGCACTGAGTCAGCATTCTGATGAGTTAGCATTTATATTCCCGACAGCTGTTTATTCCTCTCAATGTAATTTCAGAGATAAATGTCCAGAAGGGATTTGCTGCCCCAGATCTATCAGAAAACATATTTAAGATATTCAGTGGTATTTAAATCATTAAAAAAAAAAAAAAAAAAATTCAGTAATGCCAGGACAAAAATTGTTATTTTTTTAACATTAAATGACTAATTTAAACCTTACTACATTATTTTTAAATATAATGTGGTAAAAAAAATCAGAAGTTGGGGTTTTTTTTCTATGCAAAATCACATCAATGGTTTCGAGAGGACATTATAATTTTTAGAAACATACTGAAGCTTCCAATCAGTATTTTTCTTTTACTCCTTTTATTAGAGCTGAGAAAGCAGCCTTGAGAAGAAAAGAAGAGATAAGAATGAGTGCACATAAAGGACCAAGCTGTTCCCAGAATAGCTGATTGATTGTGTCTTACTAAAGCCATGGGTCCAGTACGCATACTGGAACATAAATCTTGATAGAAGGTAGAACCAGTAGACAAGGATTCACTGCATTCTAAAATTCTTCAGGTAATGCTGCAGGGTTATTTTAGTAAATATGGTCGTTCAAATGCCATCATTTTTCTACCTCCTTTTTTTTGGTTTTGTTTTCTTGTCGAGCAATGCAGATGGTGCAGAGTAGCACAGATTTTATTTTCCTGCACCAATCCTATAGACTCTATAGTGTACTGTCTGTGTTATCACAGCTGCCTTATCTTTGGATAGGTAAGGATAAACTCCTTCTAGGAGATGTTTCTTCTGGACTCACTTTTGTTAGACATGGGTTTACAATACGGCAGGGAAGTGACCATTACTGTTAGTGAGATTATAAAGTGTATGTTGGCTGTTAAAAAGTAAGTCCAGTTCTGAATCCTGTTAAATTAACAATTTTGATCATGTCTGGTGGCAGTGAATTCTACAAATTACTTATCATTTTGATAAAATAATTTTTAAAAATACTTAATTGCTCTATTCTTCTCTATCCTATCAAACTCCATTTTTCTCTTGTCTCAGGACAAAAAGTGGGAAGGGATTATTGATGTAACTTCTCTAAAAGTTCAGTTCATATCCTCTATTACTTACCTTTTGCCTTTTCCTGCTCTCTAGTCTAAATCAAATGGTGCCTTTTTTTCAAACTCAAACAGAAGGACATTTTTGTTTATTAGAGTAATAATATATATTGCCCTAATAATTTTAATCTTACTGATTTTTTTTTTCTTCTTTTCTGGTATAGAGTGAAAAGAACAGTGAACAGTATTACAGAGGAGATTTTTCCAATAGATTCTTCCTGCACCCTAATATTTTGTTTGCTCTTTTGGGTGCTATAGACAACCAGTCATCAGTTCTTACTGAGCTTTCTATATTACTGGTAAGTGCTGTGGTTTCTTTCCTCCCATGGTAACTATAAATTTAGAAATGAAGTTAACAGGTCTAATTAACTTGCAGGCAATTCCATTCATCTCACTTATAACTGCGTCCATAAATAAACAAACTAACGAATAAAACCATCATGGTTACTACTCCAGTAAAGTAACACTTTTAAAATACAAGCAGTACTTTTGATGCTAAACTCTTAAATAAACCACCAAAACTTTAATGTTTTTACTGTAGGACTTTTTCTCCCAAATCCTTACTTAAATCAATAAATGAGGTTCAACAGAAGATTTAAATCTTCATCTGTATTTACCATTAAAGCTTAAGCTATGGGGCAGACTTTATTGTTAAAAGAAAACATTTTCATCTAATTTATAAGGCTGTGGTATATGCACCGTAACGAAAAATGTGTAAGTAGAAGACACTTTTTGACCTATTCACGAAAGTGGATTTGGGCCGTTTAGTACAAGTGTTACATTACCAATATATACTAATGTATAGTTTTCTCAAAAATCATTAAATGAATGTTAAGATTGGACGATGGTTACAAATTATTTAATCTCTTCTAAAATCAATTCGTAATCCTGTGTCTGCATTTGTCAGTTTTCTTCTGACTTTGTAAAACATCCTGAAGACTGCAGTGCCTGTATTGCAATGTTGTGTATATGTGTTCAACTTTCCACTTAGATTTAAAGTATAGTACCACATTATATTTTAAAATAATGTAGTAAGGTTTAAATTAGTCATTTAATGTTATAGTATAGTAAAGTATAGTATAAAGAATGGGCATCAGGGTCAATATATTTGTATAAAAGATGTTCTAAGTTTGACACTTTGCTTTATTTCCAGATTTGTGGATAGTACAATTTCTTATTTAAAAGTCTTAAAAAGATGTGAAAAAAGTAATTTGGTTGATTGAAATGCTGCTTGAAGTGTACATAGTGCTCTGCCTCTTGAGAAATCATTAGCTTACAGAGTGAACAACTATATACACTTGCACTGCGAGAACTCTCAAAACTTTGTGCGGAGAGTCACATGACTATTCATGCAATAATCCAGCACAAAGTTTCCAAACAACTGTACAATATATGTTGTGAATGATGTCAGAATCAACAACGATTTTTAATTTTAGGGGGTTTTTTTGTTTTAAATAAACTGAGTATCTGTTTCTTGGCAATATTGCTACTAGTGTTACTTGTATGATTTCACTGCCTGGAGTTCCTAGGTGAGATGTGTATCATAAACCTGTATTCTGATCTAGAATCTAAGTTGGTCTCTCTCTCTATACAAAAAGGTATAAATGATGTTACTACATATAGTTTAATACACTTTTTTCCTTGATGTGCAAGCAGAGCATATGCCAACAGAAGTTTTAGACTAAATATTTTTGAGGCACTTCTATGATTCCGTGGTGTTGGGGTGGAGCTGTAGCAAAGAATATGTAAATTTACAGAGAGGTAATCTTTCTAATTACAGCCAAGTCTAAGACAGAATGCTTCTGTGAGAGGTTTTTATTAAGATGCAGTCATTTTGTTGTGCTCTCTTACTCAAGGACTGGATTAAATGTAAATTCAATTATGGCAAGTATATATGCATATTCCAAGTGACTGGTCAGTGCACTGACACTGGGTATGCATAACTGCCAAGTCCACCCACTCTAACACATAGCCCTTCTCAGAACTGACACTTCCACATGCTTAATGTTTAACAAAGAACTCTCACTTTTATAGGAAGAAGACATTATAGAAGGGAAAAGTCATCTTAAGATGAGCATATTGGCTGGCTGGCTGATTGGACAGGCAGCTGTAAGCTCCACCCACCTTGTCTGTATCTGGGCTACTGTAAAAATGCAAAGTATAACTGGGAAGCATACATAATGCAAAAAAGGCTCTCTGGATCATGGAGAGGTGGGTTAATAAGCACAGAGTAGCCCCATCACAGCTCCCAGAGTTTGGTATTTAGTTGGATTACTGCTGCACTCTGACTCTCTCTGACGCAAAGAACAACCTTTTGAGCATTGCTAGCCGAGAACAGCCAAAATAAGTTTGAGTGGTCTGAGGCTGCACTAATTAACTGTGGAAGCCAGACATTAGGGAAATTCAAAGATCAAAAAATATGTTTTCAGAGCCAAAAGCTACCTTCATCCTTTTTCTGGTTTTGTGGCAAGCAGAATTCCATGGAGAATAAATAATTGGGTTCTAGATATTTTGAGACGTGGGCTATTTTCTCCAGAAGCTTGCATAATGCATTGCATTGCTATGGTAATGATTACCACAGTTGGTATCTTCTGTGGAAAAGAAAAAATTCTCTGTAAGTGTAGTTAGCTTATATAAGCAACTGATACTTCAGTCAGAAGTGCCTTTTGGTTATCTATAATGTCTTAGAACTTGTCATATTTTACATTTTTTGTACCAAAGGCAGCAGTTTACAGAAATGACAAATTATATATATGAAAATGCAGCTTATTACCCTGAGCTGAAGAGGCTACTAAAGAAACAGCCTTGTCGTTATTATGATGTACTATATTTACGATTAACTACAGTATCTGATAACTGCTGATGTACCAACAGTTGCAAGAAATTGCACTAACAGACTGAAAAGTACTTTTTGTGGTGTTTCTAAAATGGAAATCTCCCAAATGATTTGGGAAAGACACTTGTTCTCTCATGTTTATTTGCTTTTCTCTTTTCATCCTTCATTTCTCTTTTACTCTTCTTTCTATTGCTGACTATAGCTATGGCTTATTTGTTCCAGGTTCCAAACTGAGATGAGCAGCTTTCTGTGAAATAAGCCAATGCTACTGGACAAATTGTCCTTGACATGACTGCTGTGATGCCAAAAGCCACAAGCTTAACTGGTAACAATTGTTAGGTATGTCAACACTCATTTTTATTGTTCATGCATGTCATTAAAATATCAGGTGGTAAAGGAGCACAACAGTGCAGTCCCTTGTTTCATCAGAATCTAATCCTCTTGGACATCTATAAACATGTGTGATCAGACATAATGTGGATAAATTTTTTTCTATATACATCTTACCTGCTGTATTACCTCCTAATTTACAAAACATATTTACACTATAGAGACATGCAAAATTAGAGATGGCACCCTCACAGCAGTAATATTGGCAATGACTTAGGCATGCCAAGCAGCAGATGTTTGAAAGAAGCCAGTCAGGGTTTTGTCTCGTAATTGCTGGCAAGAAATGGCTGTTCCTGCTTTTCTTGATCCTTGATTGCATTGACTTAGTACATCCTCTCTGGGAGAATACTCTCTATGAAGAGTTGCATAATCCATGAGAATATTCTCTTATAGATTCTTCCCACATAAATTTCATCAGAGAGCAGGATTTGTTTTCTCTTTTCAATGCTACTCTGAATCATTCAGATGTGGAGAAAAACATGACCATTCATGAAGGAGCTCTGTATTTCCATACCAAGCATGCCCTTGGAAGCTCTTTTAAGGACTAACTACTTCTCTAAATAATCCTTGGAAGCAGGAAAATGTGAGGTAGAATAAATGAGAGCACCAGGCTTCACTTCCTCCTTTCTAGTTTCTATTTTGCTGAAGCACCTATCCTCTTTTCTTCTTACCCCAGACAAAACAGGGGAAGAAGAGTAGCATCATTAAGCCCATGAACTTACTTTCAAAATAAAAGGAATGAATTTGGACGTACAGAATTGCTCTGTACAGAACATGGGGTACAATCAGTCCTGCTTTTTAAAAGCACTGCAGGGTGTTTGACTGGAATGCTGTTTTGCATTTCTACACTAGAGTTACTACATCAGTAGTGTAAAGATGATTACAGGTAAGAAATTACAACTATGTCTGAAGACTGTCGTGTCTGGATTGCTATTCATAGTTCAAGGCATCTCATTAGAAATGGATATATTGTAGATTCCCTACACACTTGTTTAAATATAAAAATGTTTTTGAATCACAGCAACATGGCAATCCTGCAAGATACAGCACAGACTTACTGTATTTACTTAGATTTAAAAGTGTGGTTTCTGTAAAGCACTAGCTGGTGTTCTAAAAATGTTCTAAAAATACAGTGACCCTCATTTCTGTCTTTGGATGGAGCCTTTGGTTACTCTGAACAGCCTGCTCAGTTGGCTGGTTGGTTGATGTCATTCATCTTACAAATTACTCACAAAAAAATGAGTGAACAGTGGCACATCTAAGGACCTTCTAAATTGTAGGACCTCCCTGTCAATGTCCTACTGCCACTGCCAGCCTGGACTGTCTTTTCACACCAAGAAGAGGGGGAAACTTGACAAAGGGGATCTAACTCACCATGACGCCATTTTCTGTTTCCTTATCCTGTTATGTCACTGAACAAAGCACATCTGGGCAGGACCTAACATCCACTTGGACACCTTTTAGAAGCAGTGGGTGCTGTCGTGTTCAGTGTACCCTACCTCAGCCTAGTTTCCCATACTTGCATACCTGATCCTTTTATTCTCATCCTCTCCTTTTTTTTTATTTTTATTTTTTATCTCCTTCCATAAGCTGTTCCTTTTCCAGAATAAAGAGTTCAAGACTGCTCAGTTTTTTTCCCTGTGGAAAACATTCTATCCCATGTGTTTGAATATAACTGCCTTTCTCTGAACTTTTTTCAGATCTAATATAAACTTTTCAAGATGAAAGCTCCAGAACAGCACACAGTATGCTAGGTGTGGCATTATAGACTGGCATAATGGTTTCCTGTTTTGTTATTTTTTTTTCCTTTACTAACAGTTGCAAACATTTTCATTTTTGGACTGCTGCCATGCACTGAGTTGATGTTTTTATGAAACTCTATCTGTCACAATCCCAAACTTTCACTTCTGAGTAGTAACAGGCAGCTCAGAGCTCATCATTTTATTCATCAGGCCAAGAATATTATTGTGCACGTTCATAATTTCATATTTATCTACCCTAAGTTTCCTGTCACTTAGTCTTAAGGCCCATCTACAGTTCTATGCACTCATCCCTCACACTACATTTGAGTAAATGTGTATCCTCAGCAAACTTTTCCACCTCACTGCTAAGACCTTTTTCCAATAGAATATGTATCCTCGATGTATTTTTTTCGCATGTGTGTATTGTGTCCAGGAAAGCTGGACAAAGAAATTATCGCTATTAAACGCCATGATATTATTACAATTCTAAATAATCATTCACAGCAGCAGTTTCAAATAGGTAGCCAAGGATTTTTTTAACAGCTGTGATTTAGTACCATCTAGTGGCCAAATTGAACAGGATTTTATCGGAGGCTGGTACCTCCTTAAGTACTAACACTTCTACTTTTAATAGATATGTAACTTCCTGAATAACCTTGCAAATCTAAATGTGACAAGGCTACTTATTGCCCTGGTTTGTGCATCCAGCTTCTTTTCAGACACAGCTTTTTGAATCCTGCGATTTTGATTGAGGACAGAAGATACTCAAAAAAATGCCTTTGCAGTTTTAAGTCTAACATTTCTTTTTTGAGGTATTCTTTTGTCACTTACTGTTTCACTGAGTATTTATTGCAAAGAAATTTAAGTTCTGTCTCTAAAGCAAAAAGCTTAAAGGAGTTCTGAGCTGTTACTTTACAAACAGCATGGAAAATGAAAAGAGGCCAATTTACTACATTCATTCAATAAGCCTGATACTGTAACCAATCATCCTGTCTCAGTGTGAATCTACTTTTTGTAACTCTCTTCAATTGTTAGAAAACAAAATGTTGTACTTAGCCAGTTAATAAGCTTTTCAGCCTAACATACAGTATAGAAAATCTGCCATTTACGTGATGAAATAGTAAGAAGTTAAATAGAAGCTTATAAGGATCAGATTGCCACCTTCAGAAAAATGTAATTCTTTTGTGACTGCTAGATTATAATGCCATGTCAGATAATTAGGTCTTTGTCCTCAACAGTGCTGAGATTAAGGCATTAATTTAATATTTTGGATTGTTCTACCTGTGCTTTTACCAAGATTCTGAAGGAAAACAAAATGCTATAAATGCTAAAAAATGCCAAATGTTATGAATGTTTTAATTCCTAAACTAATGATGATTTTTAGATGTGTCAGATGCCAAATAAATTGTCGAACCTTGATGCTGTGGCTTGGCTTAGCACTGCACTTCATCCTCAATAAAGCTGTTTACACAATTTGTGCATATTATTTTTTTATTATCTAAAACAAAGCTGTGACTGTCTGCTTTCCCATGTGACTTAAAATTAGCAGTGAAGTTTTGCCACACTTAAGCTTTTTTTTTTTTTTTTCAGGGCAAAAATGTTGAATTTCAAATGTTGAAAACTGATTTCTTGAAGGACTGTAAAATGCAATTCCAATATATTCAGAGAGGTATATTCTACAATAAAACTGACCCATTCCAAAATTTTAAACAAAAGTGGGAAATCTATGAAGCAGACTTCAAATACAAATTAATTCCATGCACTGTAAAGCATGTGTACACACAATCATAATCCATTTACATTGATAGGAAAAGCTGCCTGCAAAAATCTCATGTTGCTCACAGTATAAAAATAACTGGCTTGTGTTATAAAAACTGCAAAAATAGTATCTGATTTTTAGTTTGATTATTACTTATTCTGATAATTTATTTGACAGACATTATGACATCATCTTTTCTTAACACATGGGAAAGTAACACATATGTGTACTATTAACACTACTGAGAGTTGTCTGCTTCAGCATTTTAGTTCTCAATCAGTAAGAGAATAAAAACTGTTTCTGGAGAAGAAAACAGAAACCTTGAGGAATATAATGAACTATTTTCTTTTATGCCATCTGCATGATTTTCACAGGGCCAGTATCAAATGTCCAGTGATGCTTGAGAGATACAATAAAGTAGAAAGAAAAAACAAACAAACAAACAAGCCTTGAAAGCAGTACTAGTTAATTTGAGGCCATATTCAGGCAACTACTGACCCAACCTATAATTAGGCACTTGCCTAATAGAGATTGTGCTTTTTGGAGAGGGTATTCTGAGAAAGAAAGTACAGAGAGGACAATAAACAGAACCAGGGACAACATTTTTTTATCCAAAACTAGATCAAGAACTTTTCCTTAACACTGACTTGCAGCAGATGTGTGATATGGTACTTCTGTCTGGCATTTTTGTGAGGGTGTTCATATGTAAGCTGCTTGTCCTGTGAAGTCCTAGACCAGATCACAATAAGCAACCCTGAGATTTACTCAGTTTCACTTGTGTTAAAGATCACATTTTTATTGCATTCATTAGAAATACTGGAACTGTTTCAAGAGGGGAAATTGTGGAAATAGATCAGGGTATCCTTATTAGGAAAAATTGTCAATCCATACACCTTTTACATCTTTAATTTTGTTTTCTTTTTGCCCAAGGTACTTTACTGACTGAGTTATGTAATGGCTATAGTTGGTTGACTTAATTAACACAAGTCATCTCACTGTTCAAAACAGAGGTGATCTTGCTCTTCCCAGACATGTAAAGTAACCATTTGTACCATCTATTCTGCAGTTAGAAGACTCTGATAACTTGTATAAACATAAATATAAAAACATATCTTTAAGATTGCTATGTAATTGTGTAGCATCTTTTATTATCTGCATTATCAAAGTACTCTAGCTCACTGTGATGCTCCCACTAACATTGTTTGGAATTTCCTTGTTTACTTCAGAAATGAGAAGTTGTCCTTAGAGTGTCTGTATGGCTGACATTCTTCTATCACTGGAAACAGTACTCTGCAAATGATTGAGAATATTTACAAATATGTGGAAAAAGGGCAGTGAAGCTATTTTTCACTTTCTCTTTATGCTCATCTCTTCCAACTATTGCTGTATGTTTCTAGTTGTGTTTCTGCACCCTATAGTTGTGCACGGTTCTATTTATGGACAGTACTTTTTGTATCTGGTTGCCTTGTTTGTTGATAGGGTCCCCGCATCTTTGGTTCGTATTGTGTGAATTTATGCAAAATACGTGCAGGTGGCACATTTGCTTTGCCTCCAGCTATATTGTTTTCTTCAAAAGTGTGGGTGTAATTTTCACAAATTGTTACAAACAGTTGAGACTTTTCTCCACAAATACCCTGTTGATTGTGTAACATTTTTGTTCTGGTGTTTGAAACAGTGTGACACTTCAAAAAAAAAAAACTAGCTAAGTAAGTTACCCATTTTATTTTTCTCTTAGATGGAGGATATGAGTGTCAGCATGCAACAGAAGGTGTGGAAATACTGGTGCTTTTTTAACCTGGTGTCAAGGTATATTTTTTTTCCAAGGACACCGGTGTTGAAGTAAATTGAGTGCTATTGTGCACCAGTTTATTTTCTCATTGAGTTCTCCATTTCCAGTAGAGGTGCCTGTTACCTTCTTACCTTCGTGACCTCGTTTAGTGGTCATGGGAGTGTTGGGTTGATGGTTGGGCTTGATGATCTTAGAGGTCTTTTCCAGCCTTAATGATTCTATGATTCTGTGATTCTTGCTTTGTGATTTCTGGGGCTTGTACCAACCTCCCTGCTTAACACTGATACACTGCGAGAAGAGTATAGGCCCAGCATCAGGACTGATAGACCACATGCTTTCTTATCAGGTAGAATGTATATAATGATCTTTCAGTGAGACTACCTGACTCTACAGATACAGGTACTGTCATGTTTTATGATACCTGATTGATTTTTTTAGACCTCTCAAGTATTTTCAGAGTAGACTGGCTTCAGGAAAGCTTTCATATTTGCCTACCACTTCCCTATTGTGGTTCTTTAGCTGCAGGCACTTCTTAATTGGTTTAGTTTTGTAAGTGAATTGCCTTGTGATGCTGCAGGACCAGTGCTACAGAATTACTCTATTTAAAGCCAAATGTCACATATTCAGATTATGAATGACTGCAATTCTCCCGGAACTCTTGCGAATGTGTGTGGAGAAAGGAATTCTGACTGTACAGCTTGGACCCATACTGTATTGTATCAAATGTCTTCATATTCTACTACCTTTCCAATGTTTCACTGCTACTCAGCATTAATATAACCTCTTACAAACACAATTTTTTCAATCACTTCACAGACCTTAAGTTCTACTACACTTCTACAAACTGGTATAATCCACTCAGTAGCTGAAGTTTAACAAAACTAACTTAGACATGAAAAGCTACATGCTGTTCTACTGTGATCTTCTTCAGTTTCCATTCCTCTTAAAATAAATTAAAAAGGCAGGAACTACGGTATTAACTTAGGTTGTCTCTCACATTCCAAGAACATTTATGAGTGAAATGTACTTCTACATATGTACTTAGTACTTGAACACTGAAAACTGGCAGTGTCCTTGATGTATTACATCACTACTGAATACGTATAGTGGAGACCAGAGGTGAGCCCCAGCATTCATCAGCATCAAAAGATGTTTCTTATACAAAATGGAATCACAGTGTACAAATGCCAAGTAAAATCAGATGCAAATGGAAAACTTATTGAAAGCATCAGTGGTGTACTTCACTTACATGGAAACTAAGTGACAGGAAATACTGTGATCATTAAAGATATCGTGACACTCATAATTTTAACCTGTGTCTGTTGAACGATTGATTCAGTTGTTCCTCAGCAGAAAGGCTTCCTTCTTGATCACTCATCTGACAGGTTTCATGCAGCTCCATCTCTGATACAGCCCTCAGTTTTGTTTGCTCTGATAACGCTGGGAAACGTCTATGCATACGGTCTGGATAACAATAAAGAAATTTCTCTAATAGTGATACATACTTCAGAATAATACCTACAGTTTGATGTAATTCTGCCTGTGATGTTGCATTTGGGTAAGCGGCTATTTTAGGTAAACATCATTTCTTTTGAACTTGTATAGGTAAATTTGTTTCCGTATTTGTATTTCAAATAGATTTGAGAAGTACAGGTCAGGCAGTTATAGGAATTTTGGAAATAAACCTGAAATTCTTACTCCACATAAACTCCTGCCTGGCCAACGAAGAATTGATTTTCTACTGTATCATATAAGCAAGTAACAACCAAATATTTGTCCCCATAGAGCCATTAGGAGCTTTACTATATACTATAATGAGAATTTTAGAAAAGTAGAAGAATCCAGTCACTAGTGTCTCAAGGAATAAATACTGCTATAATGCCCCTAAATTACTGTGTAAGTCTTTGAAATAATGCAACAGAAGTGTTCAAAATGGTGTTAAATCAACTGTGTACAAGCAGCAGTACATCATTCGCTGGCCACGTTTCACTAGCAGTTTACAGTTCTTGCAATGAACTACATTAGTCCAGACTGTGTGACCTCTTGGAACCATGCCACATTTCCAGCACCTGTCAAATGGTTCTTTCTGTAGGGCATGAAGACAATGGAAATACATTAAAATGCCCATATCTGCCAACATGGTCAGGTCTAGAAAACAAAAATTGGCCCCTGCTGTACATGGAGTTGATCAATAATAGTCATTGATTCTATTCTATTCTGTGTGCTCAATCAGCCTGCCATGAAGAGTCTCTCTAAGGACACACAACTGCTCTGGTAGCTGGGGTGCTGAAGCCACATAGCACAGGCAATAGCATCATCCATCTACACAGTATTCCTTCCATTTTGATTCCTTTGTCCTATCAATAAGCTTTTATAGGGTAGAGCAGAAAATTATTTTAATGGAAATAATAAGCAATGGCCTTTTTCATCATATCTTTGTGTCCCTTGTAACAGGGTTTATCAAAATCAATCTGTAAACATCCACAATGCATGAAAATCCATAACGCATAATCCATTTAACTAAATCTGCAATGTATGCATGCATGAATTTAAACAGATTATGTGCATGAATTAATGTGAACGGATAGCATGTGTTTTTATTTGCCTGCTATCCAGTAGATTATTATTAGCAATAATAGATTCAAAAAGTGGCTTTGCACATTTGATGTATGCTGCTGGGGGAGGGGAAGGAGGAAAGAGTGTAATAGAGGCTGAGCTAAGGCAGCCTGAGGCATTTTTCTGCCTGCACAAGGCACAGACAGAATAGATTGGGGACACTGTTCCAACAGTATCCTTTACTCTTTTGGAAATGTGCAGCATTGGCTTTCTCCTTTTTTCTCTGTATCTATTATGATGTTGTCAGGGAGACAGAGTCCTTGATTTGCACCCAACTTCTGAGGCCATCACCCTTTTTAAAAGTACTGCTCCCCAAACCTTGTATCCACCAGAAGATTTAAATCTGTTCTGTGACAGCCCTGCATGAAATCTTTAGGTGGTATAGAACCAAAATCTCCCTGCGCTGTATCTGCAGTTAATTTAGAGGAAGCCAAGACTTCATTGCAAAATGCATTTTCCAAAAGACCTGGCTTTATTATGTATTTCTATCCCCCTGCATTTATATTTGTATGGGTTTTTTGGTGGGGTTTTTTTTGTGGGTTGGCTTTTTTGTTGTTGTTGTTGTTGTTTTTGTTTGTTTTTCTTTATTAAAAAAAAAAAGAAAGATAGCATAAAGAAGCCCTAAGTAGCCTCTTTGTAAAGTGGTTGTCCAAGAAGAACGTTTTACACATGTTAAAACCCACAACATGATTTGTGAATCTCCCTTGATTTTTCTGTAACTACCATAAAATCATACAGTAAATTGATCTTTAAAAGATACATTAAATGGGCATCTGTTTATAACTAAAATATGGTAAAATATCTGTTAGCTTCTCAAGTAATGGGATCTTTGTCGATTTTAAAAGTAGCAAGGTTTTCAAGAGAGGACACAGACTACAGCTATTTTGAAGGTCAAAATGGGTTTAGATTTTTTAAAAATGTTATTTATTTAATTTATTAAAATCCTTGCAGTACTAAGACTTACTGATTTCTGTTTATAAATATTTGTGATACTAAGGTGTTTAAACCTGTTACTGAATGGGTTGATAAAAGATATAACTATTCTAATTAAATTCTAAAAGGACATTCTGTATATAGCCTTTGAGCACAATGCTTCAGTCATTGCTGAGAAAACTCTAGCTGACTAGAAAGACTCAAATTTGGAATATAACAGACACAAAAAATAAAAATAGGGCACTAGGATATAATTATAAACATGCTGCACATATTTTTTCCCATTATCTTTGCTAATATCTAGTAAAACATTGTTTCTCAAATAGCTACGAATAGTGCCTGATGTCCAAATAACATTGTGATTAACCTCAGTTGCGTTGTTGATATTTAGTATTGCAATCTTTTCCAAGCAGTTGTTCACAGATGGTTATAATAAACAATGTAACTCATAAGAAAAATATGGAAGGGATCAATTCCTCAGGCACTATGCCTATAGAACTTTTCAATCTATTTTTAGATGTTTCAGAAACGGGAAGGAAAGTAAAAGATCAGTGTTAACATTTCTGAGCTAAGCGTTATCAGCGTTACTTTGGAATCCTTTTCCCTATCCTGAGTCTTATTCGTTAGTAGCAGCAACATTAATATACAGTATTTTGCAACCAGTTTAAATGTTCAAAGTATAACAAGAACATATTTGTTTAATAAATTTTCCTTCCATTCTCTTTTATTACAAAGAACCATAAAGACAGCAAATAATCTCTCTTGTGTAGTGCAAGAGAGAAAGTAAACACTAATTATAGCAAATAACTATTTGTGTCAAAGGATTCCAAGACATTACCAATATACACTTAAGCATTTCAGAGCAGACAGTGACCTTACCTTCATAGCCAAGGAGAAAGCATGTCAGCAAGTTAGGACAGACCTCCTCCAAAATAGAACAAAAAGCATAGAAAGCAGTTGGGCCTTTTACAGAGAGTTTATCTAAAAAATACTCAGTTCTCTTCTTGTAGCTTTCCTGCGACCAAATGTCTTTGTATTCCTCCAAGGAAAAGACTCTCTTGTAAACCAAATATGACAGCACTTTGTTCACATCCAGCTCTTCCAGTATTTTCTCTCTCTGATTGCTTGGGATTTCAGAAAGCCACTTATTCGTGTTTTCATTTTCTCTTTTCCTAGATTTTGCACAGTTATAAAACCAGGCTTTGGCCGTTCTTCCAAACATTTTGATATTTAAATAGAAAATAGAAAATTCTACTTCTGCATTTATTGTGCAGTATTCAGTATGCAAAGTAAACATAATGTGGATGGACAGAATGCAAATACATACTGCTGCCTGTAATTATTGTAATTCTAATGGAATAAAGAAGGCCTACATACAAATTATAAAGAAATCTAGCTCAATGCCTGCAGCCTCCTAAGAGGATTACATTACACTAATTAGCCCTTTACAACTGTTAACAGCTTCTGAACCGTAATGATGAGACTGAGAATTGCTTACTTACTGTTACTTTTTAATTCTGTAACTGATCTTCAAAGATATCCCTTTGCAAAAAATAATTCCTTCAACAAAACAGCTGTTCAAACTGAAATAATCTGTACAGGCTGATACAGGCCATAAAGTGTCTTCTGTACACTTTAATTTTGTATTCCTCAGAGGAAATACCCAAACTGCAGTATAAATGCCCTCCACTTCTTATTCTTTCATTAAATATTAGCTTTACAATACAGTGGAATTATACACTTAGAAAGCACGTTTCTGTAGATATTTTGTAATCCTATATGCAAAAGGTAAGAAAAAGGTTACAGGATAAGACCTCTTCTATTAAGGTAATTATGTAACTGTTAATAATATCAACGTTTCTGCATGTTTAGAACTTTTAAGTTGTCTCCAAGCAAAATAAAACACCATATAGCACTCATTTCATGAACCAGGTTTGACCGTGGAGATTACTGCAATCCTAGTGGAGGTGTTCTGCCACTGATAATCATTCACAGAGGATCACACATTATATAACCTCCCTTATATAAATGCTGCTTAATATATGGACTTTTTGGTCTTGTTTTTATACTTTCTGTCAACATAAATTCCCTTATAGAAAACCTTATGAGTACTTCCCGCCTCCTCCTCCTCCTGTTTCTTTGTCTATATTTTCTATTTCCATTACTTCCAATTGATAATGCATCCATAGCTGCACTCTTGTGGCCTTGCCTGCAGTTTTCTTAAGGGTACTTTATCTATTGTGCAGCAAATAAAAATATTTTGCCAAGCTTTCAGGAAAACAAGTTTTATAATATTTTCAGTCCTTACAGTCTGAAGATGCAACCACTGTATCCTCCTGCCAGGCTTCTTCTGTTTCTGAAATTTCATCAGTCTGCATTAAAGTTGACCACTGACTATATAATAATTTAGGAATTTTATTGTGCATATCACCATCCAAACAACTATCCAGGATTCACAGAATTGTTTGGAAGCATTGCCTGTCACCTTGTGGTTGTTTATAGACATAACAAGCCTTGTATGTGACACATTGTCTGGAGCAAGGACGAGTGGAATTATCTGTTATTTTAAGCCATATTAATGGTCCAAATTTAGAATGTTATGGCTTATTGACCATAGCAGTGAGATTCTCATGCTTCTTCTGTAATCATCTTGAATCTACTCAAGTAGAGCTACCTATGCATTGCATGGCATCACACACAACATGAAAGACGATCTGCTTGGAGGAACATAGGTTGTGAAAGGCTTCTGCTATCCTACTAGTCAGCTACTACAGCTAAACAAGGGTAATACACAGTAGGTTGGGAGAGTAGCCAACCTATCTGAAAGGCCTGGCACATCTTCAGCTACTTAATCTGAAGAATAAAAGACTGAAGGGAGAACTTAGATCTTTCTACAACTACCTGAAAGGAGTAGAGAGGTGGGTGCTGGTCTCTTCTCCCAAGTAACAAGAGATAGGGCAAGAGGAAATGGCCTTGAGTTGCACCAGGGGAGGTTTAGGTTGGACATCAGGAAGAATTTTTTCACCAAAAGTGTTGTCAAGCACTAGAACAGGCTGCTCCAGGAAGTGGATGAATCATCATCCTTGGCTGTGTTTAGAAGTCATGTAGATATGGTGCTTAGTGACATAGGTCAGCAGTGGACATGTAGATTAGGGTTAATGGTTGCACCTGATGATCTTCCAACCTTGGTAATTCCGTGATTCTATGATTCTGTGATCTTCTAGGCAACCTTTAAAACTAAGAGCACATTTATAAGCTTAATTTTTAATATTTCCCTTGATTTTTGAACCTCCATAGGGTTCATAGTGCTCACAGAGTTTTTCTCTCCAAGTTGTTTCTCTCTTAAATGTTCTACTAATATTAATACCACAATATCTCATCAGGTAAAAGATCCTGATATGGCCTGGTGTTCCACATGTGTTAGACAGCATCTTACAAGTCAACTCTCTCAGCCACTGTAACTTTCGATGGTAAGTTTTTCCATTGCTTCAGTAAATACCAGAGGAAGTCTAAAGTTACAGGCTTTGGATTCATAAGACAGTGCCCAAAGGACAGATACAGAGGTTGTAACCCGAATACATTTCTCAGAGTTCAAAACTAAATTTGTGTTTATTTGTCATTGGTATCCTAGCTGGAGTAATAAATTCTGCACAGTAGTGAATTTAGATGTTAAAAAGCAGATAAGCTTTCAGAATAATAATGAAAATATTTCTAAAGGAAGCTATAGTGTATGTCCTATTTTTACACGTCCGTGGAGTTCTGCCCATGACAGTCCACCCTCAAAGAAGAGTGATCTTGCTATAGCAAATGTTAGACATTGGTGTTGGCAAGTTGCATCTCTTCAGAAAAGTAAGGAAGAATTGGTACAAATGAAAAATGTGCATAGGTATCAGTTTGCTGAGGGATGGGCTTAATATACCTTAAATAACAAAAGTAGTTAAACACATGGTTAAAACACAAAGCATTAAAAAGTTTAGCTGGGACAGAATGCCTAGAAGAATCAACTACAAAAGTGTTAGAAAATTCTGGGCATTCATGGGAAGAAAACAGTACTCTGCAATGAAAATGCCAAGAAAGGTTGGTACGATATGAACTGGATCATTTAGACAGTGAATTGTATTACACACAGCAGTCACCCAGAGTAATGAACGACAGCTTGAAATCTGTGAGTATACAGTATAGGAGTCCATGAACTAAATAATTTACAGCGTTTATTCTAAAAAGAGTAATTGTACTCTTTCTATGTCTTGAGCCATAAATGTCTCCTTAATTTTCTTACTAAAAGAATATATTATCTTAATCTCAAATATGTTTTTGTAAAATCTTAAAGCCACAAAGAAAAATGGATTATATAATAGGAAATGTATCAAATTGTGGACGTATACAAAACTTGACTCTCTACCTTCTCATATACCATGTAGTTATTTAGAGTTTGTAAACTGGAGAATAAAATGCTAAAATTCTGATTTTTTATTTGCCAGAACTCTAATAATTGCAAAATATATCAGGTTGCAAAACCTGAGCATTGGGTAAAGGCAAAAATTTGAAACTGTTGTGTTTAGAAACTGAATACAGAGAAGTGGGCATGAAGCACAGTCAAGGGAGGAAAGTAGAGATTGAATTGAAGATGATGAAGTATTTGACATGAAAGGATACATGGAAACACAAAGTGGAAATAAATGACTTGTGATGGAGAACTATTGTTTTCCCAGGGTCAAGAAACTGAGGGATTCAACTTCAGTGACCTGTAAATGAGACACTGCAGACTGACAGTGCAATAGAAATTGTGTGATCTTTCCAAGCTCTGAGTCCTAACTGCCTAGCAACTTAAACCTCTTTAAATGATTTACCTTGGTGCTGGGTTCTGCTATTTGTGCAAAAATTCTGTTTGGTTCAGACAGCCTAATTTGATAAGATTTGGTGTCAAAAAGGAAGCATCCACTAGAAACAAGCTCTGACAGTGTTTATTATTGTAGTCAGGAAAGGATGGAGTCTGACCCACACTTTTTGACATTGATACTGTTTGATAATGAGAATAGTAAAGGGAGATGTAGCACAGACTGTCAGGTCCCTGGGAGCACTAACTGGCCTTAATGGCCCTGACCAGCCTTACCTAGGGCCTCCATCCCTTTCCACAGGCCCAGGGATTTCATTTAAGCTCAGCCCTGGGCCATCAGTCCTTGCCTGAACTCCAGCACTTGTCACTGGCTCCTGTTACTCTAGGCTGTGACCTGTGGGCTGGCATCCTGCTTTGACTTTGCCACATCACCATGGACCTGCCTGGTAACCACTGTGTCTGTCTCCAGTTGCCATCATAGGACCTGACCTGTGGATTGCTTGCCTGGCTTGACCTCAGACCTGCCTCATCACCATGAATTTTCTGGCACTCTGAACTCCTGGCTTTGTCCTGACTGCCATCCCCAGGCCAGCCAGCCTTGCTTGAGTTACTGTGAGACTGGGCCCTGGCTGGCCAGCCCCTGTCCTGCCAGCCTTGCCATGGCATTGGCCTCCCTGTCCTGTAAGATGCAGCTGGCCCTTGTGGCTCTGTGACACTGCACAGTTGTCTGCATCAACATCAGGATGTTAAAACTGCTTCTTTTGAAGTGTGTGCAATGGATCTTAGAGAAGGGGAAGAAAAAAGGCCTCTTTGAAACAGTGAAATCCTATCACCCTGTGGGAAACCATGAAAAAAGGCAAACCTGATTAAGTGGACTTGCAGAGGTGGAGGTGTAAGTGACCAGCTTGTACCAGGAAGGTGCAGAAGTGGCAGGGAAAGATTGCTTGGTCTGGAGTGAGGTCCGTTATGGGGGTGGCAGGGCACACGCTGTGTGAGCTATTGCTTATGTGGCAGTATTTTGGGTTTCAGTTCTTCTTCCCGGGTTGCTTTTGCCACTTTTTAATTATCTTTCCCATGTTCCTCTCTTGTCTACCCACCTTAACTCCCATTGTAATGCCTAGATCTGAGCTGGTTTCTGGAGGAAGTGTGGCTGTGGGCAGCTCTCATAGGTGGATGTCTTTACTAGATGGTGATCATAGAGAAAGGACAATAGAGCAGCCATAGTGAGTGTTAGGGCTAACAGGACCTTAATGCATTACGTAGGGTGGACCACCTTAATTCTATACTAATGATTGGGCCATTGGGGTGCCATCCATTTTGATAAAGAATATATGTCTTTATAACTGAAGTTCGTTGGATATACATATATACATTTGGCAAAGTAAAGTGTGCCACAGGTGGTTTTGCAGAGCAGAGTGTGCAGTGGGTTGCTTTGCAGAACAGAGCATAGCAAAATACCTGGAAAGAACCAATCAGGTTCTGGGAAGTGGGGAACTTGAAAGTTTGTTGCAAGACCCAGTTTAGTCTTGACTTTTGGAACCTTAAGGAGGAGTGCAGAGGTCTAATAGACTTAGGAATAATAACTGCTCCTCCCAGGGAGGCACAAAGTCAAGTCAATGAGGCATATGAGGCATGATGTTGGGGTTGTACATGTTAAGGAGGAATATGTAGTAGGCGGATCAGGAAGTCTGTACCTTCCTAGTGCCCCAGCCAGTGGGGAAAGGAAGAGGGTCACGTGCAGCTGGGAGATTAGGATAAAAAGCTCCTGTGCCCACTGGCAACTTTAAGAGGCCCTACAGCGATGTGCCCAGTGGACTCTACCTTTATTCAAATAAAGTTAATTTTTACAGGGCAACTCTGCCTCCTTTTTGAACATGGACCTCTAATGATGTGATTTTCCATACAATATTTTGACAATGCCCATCTTTCTAAGGTATCTAGTAATTATAATTTTCTTTGATTTGAATAATCCTTTGGAGGACCAAGACACTGATGATGTTGAATATATGTCCTTTGAAAGCATGTATTTACTTAAGTGATATTAAGCATTGCTTTTTTATGTTTTCAGTAACAAATGAGCTCCACAGATGCTAAGTTGGATACCTGGGGACATAAAGCAAGACTGATGTGTTTCTTCCCCTCTTTGTTGTAAACTACTTGTGCCTGTCATGCCATCCCCAAAATCGCAGGGTCGGGATTTTGAGAATTTGCGATGCAGCTCTTCACTACAGGCCCGCTTTATTCAGCTTCTTGTTTATGAGGCTTACAGAGAAAAGCTTTTCAAAGAAGATTTTTAGATAAATTGAAGTGGGACTCGGACACGAGTTGTGAATATTGACATTTCCCCATTGCTCGGGCCTCCGCGCAAGATGGGCGCTCTGTCTATTAACACCAGGGCAGCGAGCGCTACAATGGGCATTCACCCGGTTAGAAGAACGAATAATGACAACGGTAATTCTGCTGCAAGGCCCCTTTAGTAGTCCTACCGTGCCTGGGCGGGGTCATCGCCGCAGCGAGAAGCCTGAGCGCCGCTGCCGGAGAAGGCAGGGCTGTATACGGCGCGGCCGTGAGGCGGGCTCCGGCTCAGCAGCTTCGGGGTGGTACCGAAGAGGCGGAGCGGGCCGCGGAAAGATGGCGGTGGCCGCCAATGTGGTGGCTCTTCGCTTGTCGCGGCAGGAGCAGGAGCTGCGCTGGCTGTCGGCGGAGGTCGGCCGACTGAGGGAGCAGGAGGCGCCATGCGGCCTCAGGAGCTGCAGCCCCGAGCTGCAGCGGCTGAGGGCCGAGAACGAGAAGCTGCGCTACCGCCTCCTGCACCTGCGCCGCAGCCTGGCGGCCGAGCTGGGCAGGGCGGCGCCGGTGGAGCTCCCGGCCGGCGGCGAGGTAGCGCCCGGGACGGGGGCACCCCCGCGACCCTTCTGCGTGCGGGGGCCGGGCGTGGGCGAGGGCCCGCATCCATCTGTTGCGGGCCGAGCCGGGGGTCTGTGGGGAGGGGAGAGACGGCCCTGGAGGGGCTCAGGGGGGTGAAACGCCTGGCCCCGGCCAGCGGGGCTGGGCAGTGGGCTCGGAGGTGGAAGCCTGTCTCGGTCTCTGTCCTCACTCCTCCTGGGCCCCGAGCCCTGAGCAGTGTGTTTCCCTCTAGTCCCTGCCATTTCGCAAAGGCAGAGCACGTTTATCAGACCACCGACAGTTGGTTTTATTGCTCCTTTGACCTTTTTAATCTCCCGGGGTCTTGCAGGGGAGATTTTGCCAGTAATGGTTGCAGCAGTAAAATTGAGAAAATTGTTTTGAGAAGATGTAGGTTGGTGAGCAGTTCTGCTGTCTGCTGAACGCTAAACATACGTCGTTCTGATGTGTCACGAGGAGCATTTTCTCTACTTAAGGTCATAACCTTCCTCGATTGTAATTGCCTTTTTAGCCTAATATTGCACTGATCTGGTTTGGTTTGTTTCAATGACTGCTGGGAAAAGTCTTAAAGGCACAGAGGGGTATACTTCATATTATCCATGCTTTCAGAAAGTCTCCAGTGCAAGTCCAACTGCTACAGTGAATCAAAATAAAGAGGAAAAGAAAAGAGAAAATGAACCTGTGAACCAACCTCAGAATGATGTGAGTAGTTAATTTAGACCACATAATAGGAGTATTGTTTGGCTAGGTTCAGAAAAGGTGCTGAAATCTGAAATACTTAGCTGTGTATGAACTCCCACGTTTTCTGAGGAAGGCTTGCTGTAAAATGCATATAGAAAATATCATTACCAAAGAGCTTCACTTTGCATGCAATTCCTAAGGTTACTTATACATTCTTTGATCTCTGCTTTTTATGTAACACAAGGATTTGGTCTGCTGGGAAATAAGGGTCAGGATACTTTGGTTCCTAAAGGGAGTGATGGTTCATAGACAGGTAAACAGCATGTGTGATGGCTGAAAGAGGATGTTGGCAGCACTGGCTGTAGTTCAATAGCTCTTCATAATTCACTTATGGTAAACTAAAGGAAACTCCCTGTGAGCTATCTTATTTTAATTTGATGCTTTGAATGTGAGGACTTTCTGGAGTGATCCAAACTTCTCTAGGATATCAGCTAAATGCAAATTATGGGGCGGGAGTGTAGGCTGCTTTCTGAAGTCAAGTTCACAAAGCCATTTAGGCCCTGACTGATGAAGGTGCTTTGGAAAGTTGTAAAGTCAAGATAAAATGGTCAGGAAGTAGGATGGGGCTATCCTGTGTCTAATTATTTACAAATGCTTTACTACCTACTAGTATAAATTCTCGTACAGTGAAATCTGGTCCTGGTTAGAACTTCTGGGGATGCATGAATGCCGTGAATCTGTTTATTGTGATGTTCTCACAAATATTTATGTGTATGATAGAATTTATTTTTTACAGCTACAGTGTGAGCCAAGCTTCATAGAAGACAGACTGAAGCTTTACGAAGCACTGAAAAAAGAACATGATGCTTTACTAGCTTACAGAGCAGCCAGACAGAGCAAACCTATCAAAATTATTCTGACCGATGGAAAGATGGCTGAAGGGGAATCTTGGAAAACCACACCATATCAATTAGCTGTAGGAATTAGGTAAACTGCAGATAGATTTAAGGAGTTGTACCTTTGCTGTGATACATCTGTTGCTGTCATTTGTCTCTGTACTTCATTGTATAAAATGTATATGTCACAGTCAGTGGATGGTGACTGTCTTAAGCTGGTTTATTTAGAAAGCACTGAAACTTCGGCTTAATGCAGAAGAAACAGCTGGGTGAACTTCCTGTGCTGAGTGATGCTTGTGGTTCTATGCTGGGAATGTAATGCTTGCTTACAATTAAAAGTAATAATCAGTGAGACTGCTAGGAATGAATAGGGACATCTGAAGTTTCTCGAGTTACCAGATTAACAGTATAAACTTGCTATAAGTGGTCTTTCCTTCAGATCTGTAGCTCTGAAAACCACTGACCTTAAGGGTCTATACCTTAGAAGTAGAAAAGCATTTAAGAAGAGCCCAGAAACATTAAAGGTCTTTAGGTGCTACGAGATGTGGGTGGGGTCTCACAGGGTTTAGAAACCTAAGCACTTTAGCAAATCTGAACCTAAATATTTTGGTCTCTTGCAATTGTGTTTGGTTTTGTTTTTTTTTTAGTCAGGTGTTGGCTTCAAATACAGTCATAGCTAAAGTTAATGGTGAATTGTGGGACCTGGATCGTCCACTGGAAGGAGATTGTACTCTGGAGCTGCTTATGTTTGATAATGAAGAAGCAAAAGCTGTGAGTAGAGACTCAATGCTTTCTGCTTTATTTAAGGAGCTAGTGACATGAAATTGATGGCAGCATTATTCTTTTAAACACTCGAATTAAAAAAATAATAATAATCACCCAAGATATTCAAGTAATGTATTTGCCATGATTCAACAAAGAAGATTAGATGCTAAGTACCTGTAATCTCTAGGTGAATAAAATCTTGGTGTTATTTTCTTCCTTTCTCTTTTACATAAACAGGTTATTTCTCAAACAAGATGTACAGAATGTCTTGATTCATATGAAACTTGAAATAGTTTGATGTCTTCCGAGATATGTTCTATGGTTTGACTTGGTCTGTTTGAAGATCTGAAAGCAACAGTGAGGCCATCTTCCAGTTTTCTAAAAATGTCCAAAATCAGATATGAGCCATAAATTAAGTCTGTACCTCCTTGTACTGGCACTGTTTATTAGAAACTTAAGTAGGCATATCTTAGTCAATTAGACTATGAATATACTTAGTGGCACACACAAGACTTTTTTTTTTTTTTTTTAAATGGGATTTAGTCTTAAGCATATGTTTATCTTTATGCACCAGAATCAGACCTCATTTTGTCAAGGAATTATTTACATGAGTAAGCTTGTTTGAGGTATTTCGGGAGCTTGTAAAGGCTCTATCTTGTAGCAGTGTCTCTGAAGTGGTCTGAATTAATAGGCATTTAGAATATAAGACTGATACTGATCTACTGGGTTGTTGACTTCCCTTTTCTAACATCTCAAGTGATGTGGTTTTCAGTCCTGTTAATAAATGTACTGTATTTGGGCAACAGTCACTTAACTGGCTACACTGATGCAGTCAGCATTGCAATGACTTACAGCTGCTTTTTAACAAACTTAAAATGAACAAGGTACAATAAGTACTAAGGCGGAAGAATTGTGCAGAGATTTAATTATCTTTCAGACTGAAATATGATGGGCCTTTATTGCTACATCTTTCATTAATTAAATTATTAATTCTTCAAAATGAGAAGAGAAAGTTGTTATACTTCTCACAGAATTTAAATAACATTGATTCCAGTGTATTTCCTATTTGCAGATATACCTCTGTGGTTTTTTTTTCTTCTCTTTGATTACATAATGTAATGACTCTGCCTTGCTCACCTGACTTTATTTGCAGGTTTATTGGCATTCAAGTGCTCATATTCTTGGCGAGGCCATGGAAGGTTATTTTGGGGGCTGCTTATGCTATGGACCACCAATTGAGAATGGATTTTATTATGACATGTATATTGAAGATAGGTAAAATTTCAGTGTCTAAGAACTTTAATACTCTGTATTGAACCTCAGCGCTAGAATTATTTTTGTTCACTTGTGCTTCTGCATGTTAAAACTAAAACTGTTGATCTAGTATAGCTTGAAACGGATGGGTTAGTCTCCTTTGTATACATTTATATTGAGTGTGTGTGTCTATTTAAATTCAAGAGCAGTGTTCAGACACCTGGTCTGTAAGACTTACAGCTGTGGAATGTTCTGTGAAAAAAATGTGGAGTGTTCAGGTGAAACTTACTGAAGTTCCTGGGAGGTATAGGAGACTGTTTCCTTGAACCAGGGGGTTTTGGTTTCAAAGTGCCATAATCACTTGTAGAAATGGCATGTATGCATGTAACTCATAGGTGTTTACTACTTTTCTAATCCTTGTGCACAGCCTTACAATTCTGTTCTTCCCTTTCTAATCTTTCTGTAGTCAGGGGAAATACTGAATCTGCATCAGCTGATAAACTAGCTCTTGCAGCTGGGTTGAGCCACCTTTTGAGCTACAGATCTTCCATATGTTTAAATGTGTCAAAGACTGTTCTAGGGGTGATTGCAGTGGATTTGTTCAGGGTGATACCATTTGTGTTTCTGAGTTTAGTGTCTAGAAGTGGAGCCAATTTTTAGAAACTAAGAAAATACTGTGACAAATCTAAACAAAACATCCTGTGTTTTTCAAATCAGACTGCTTAAAAAATGGGAATATCTAAATAATTAATTCATATTTCTTTTTCCCTGTGTCATTTTGTTTAGAGGTGTATCTAGTACTGAATTCCCACTATTAGAGAACCGCTGTAAAAATATCATAAAAGAGAAGCAGGCTTTTGAAAGGCTGGAAGTCAAAAAGGAGATCCTGTTAGACATGTTTAAGGTAAGTCTTTGAAGTAGCTGTGATTCTGGTACAATGATCTTTTAAAATGTAGCTTTTATAAAATACCACATGTGACTGACTCATCAGAATAGTACCTGTCTAGTAAAACAAAGGAAAAGAATAGCATCTTTTTTCCACTCTGCCTATCCCTCTCAAGTGTTCAGGATGTTTGCAGGCAATAATAAAAACAGGTTCTGATTGCACAAAATCACCTCTGGCTCAATGAGACGACCAAGAAATTGGTGCACAAAAGGCATAAGTTCATATTCTGGCTCACTTGCAGAGACAATTCAAAAAGACTTTGTATTCTATTTTATGCAGTGATTAGCACCAGTCTCACTGTACTGTGTTTTACTTGCCTTTCAGAAGTGCTTTGAAGTGTTCAGGTGGTAATCACTACGCTTAACACACCCCCAGGGAAATGAAAACATTTTTGTCTGTTTCCCCTCTTGCTTTATAAATCTTCAGAAAGGATACTGAAGTTTTGCATATATATGTGTGATCATATGAATTTTTTTTTTTTTTTGTAGTTCTGTCTTTTCTGACTTTTCATGTTTCCCCATGCAGTATAACAAGTTTAAGTGTCGTATCCTGAATGAGAAGGTGAATACACCAACTACCACAATATACAGGTAAAAAAAATTAAAGGGTATTATGAAATGATGTAGTTAGGTATATTTCATTTAAATTGAGAGGAGAATATTTTTTTTTTCTTATTCTAAGTTCTGAATACCTGTGTGATTGGGATTTAACTTTGTAATTAATATTGCTCCTTATATAACGTCAGATCTTTGGTTTCTCTGTTGGGGCAGATCAGGTCTCAGTTTGTGGACAAATGGAAATTCCTCTTTGCTCATTCCCTCTGGTTCAATACACAGATTAAAATAAGTTACCACCTATGACATTGAATTAATGGATAGCGAGTAAAGGAAACTCTTAGCTCAGTATGGAGTGAGGAACCTGTTCATTCAACTGTCAGGGATGAAACTAGATAGTTGGAAAATGGCTAAAAGGTTTTTTTTTTTTATATTTTATGTGCATACTTTGATATTTCCTGGCCAGCTTTAACAAAGCTTATGTATGGAACTATATGAATTACTGAGTGTGTTACAATGCTTTTGATGGTGGATCAAGTGAGCTGAGTATTTACTGAGTCAATATTCTGCTTCAGGTAGAAAGCACAATCAGATTTACGATGTACTGAATCTGCTGAGTGTTGCATGTGTACACCTTTTAGTGTGTTAGAACATGTCAAGCATTAACTTGTATGCCATTAGAGACTGTGTTTTAAAATGTTGGGAGTGTTTTTAAATAAACACTTTTTTTCTCTTGGTGTGTAGATGTGGTCCACTAATTGATCTCTGCAGGGGCCCACATGTGAGACACACTGGAAAAATAAAGGCCCTTAAAATACTTAAGGTAAGTTTAAATTAACTGCATTAAAACTTAACTGTGGGTCAGTTGATTTATTTATGTATTTATTTCTCCTGAAATGATTATGCTAGGATCCTTCATATTGGTTTCTTTGTTTATTCTGAACATAGTCCTCCTCTTCTTTCCCAGCTCCCACTGTACAAGCAGAACTACAGACTTTCATCATTCATCTGCTTCCAAAGTTTACAGATTCTTAACCATCAAAATAGTACATCAGTGAAAGTTAACAGAATCTTCTTTTATCAAAGCATTAGTGCAAAAACATATATTTAGCCCATAATAAAGAGCACTACAAAAATACTCTAGCCAGTAGTGACTAGATTAGCTGTGGAACCAGTTATACCACATGCAGTAGAGAAATGTGGTGCCTAAGCTAATGTGTGGCATTACTGTGCTAGTATCTCCAACCAGCACTGCACTTCATAGTAGAGATGTCCTAGTTTGAGTCTGTACTAGCTATCCCACTCGTGTGTGGTGTGTGTGTGTGTGTGTGTTCAGTTCTGCAGTAAATGAATATTCATTGGGTCAGAAAATAGTACTTTGACCTTCTAAGATGGCTTCTTTCAGGTGCAGGAGGTGAAGTGGACCCTGGCATATCTGCAAGTGCTGCTGTTTAAAAATGGCATTGCTCACAGGAAAGCCAGAGACAGTGTTTGCAGGTGCCTCTGCTCATGATGTAGTTTAAGTTACTTTCAGATGCTACTTTTGGTAACCTTATTAGACAGACTGCTGGAACAGTCATCAGAGTTGCTTTTGCTGGCTTCCTAGCTGAAGCTTCTGGAAGTTGACTTCCAGGGTCAAGTGTTAGTGTCAAAACAGCTGAGATTTAGTTGTGAGAGTGAGTGAGTTTCATTTTGTTTTGGTTTGGTTTTCGTGTTTCCCTACTGCATTATGTTTTGAATATAAACAAGTGCTACTTTTTTTAGCAGATGTAACGTGAGAACTCCCATTACAGCATGTTTTATTAAAACAAAGTACCGAGGTAGAATAAAAGTATGACTTGACCAGTCACTTTTATTTGTCTTCTCTATTAGTATGCTGATTAAAAGGCTCTGTGAGTATCTTTGTATTATAAACAAATGCTGGGTGACTGCATATAATTTTCCCAAGGGGAAAAAAATAACATTTGAATGTGTTAGTGTTTATTCCTCCTTTCCCTGAGATAATATCATATAATCTTAAAGTATGGGGTTTGTGCTTCAGAATTCCTCGACTTACTGGGAAGGAAAATCTGACATGGAAACCCTGCAGAGAATATATGGAATATCCTTTCCTGATAACAAAATGATGAAGGAATGGGAAAAAATCCAGGAAGAAGCCAAAAACCGTGACCATAGGAAAATTGGCAAGGTACATTATTTCATGGTCCACTTCTCTTTTATGCTTCTGTAATAGAATTCATTCTGTTTTGCCGTTGTTGGGTTGGTTTTGGTGGTGTTTTTAGTTTTGTTTTGGTGTGTGTTTTGTTTTTTTTTTTTTTTTTTTTTTTGGCATTTTGCATGAGGCAGTTCTACGAACTTCTCAGTGTCAGTTGTACTTGAAAATTCTAATTCCACAAACTCAACTTGTCACTTGCGTGCAAATGTAAAACCAATGTTGAGAAGAACTAACGGAGTAGTCCCTCGCTTTAGTGAAGTATATTATAAACATTTTAATGGAGACCCTTTTCAGATCTTACCTAAAATGCTGCTTTTCATAGGAAAGAGAAATTATTGGAAGTTGTATCAATAATATGGTTTGATTATTATTATAGGAATGAGGTAATAGTTAAGTGTAAGTACGTGCAGTAGCTCAGCCATTGTAAATGTTGTTCATATATTTCTCTACTATATTTAAAGGAATGGTTTTAATTGTAAATTGAGTTTAAGTCTGAAGATGTTAGATTGACACAGGCAAGGATTGTGACCTAGTATCAGTCATGTTGGCGTGCAGTCTCCTAATTGTTGTTACCTTTGCTATAGTTTTGTGGAGAAGGTGGAGTTGTCGGGATGGTACTTGGAAGAAGCTGAGCAGCAAGGCACAATGGGCAGTACAGGTGAAAGCAGGGAAAGGTTTATTTGAAAACTCCATGGAAGTGGAGGTCAGCATTGTTGGCCAAGAGGAGGCAGGCAGGAACCTCTCGCTACTTACTGGCAGACATGAAAGAAGAGACTGTGAAGGGCCTTCGTAAGCAAAGATGAACAATACAGGGAAACAGAAGAGGAAGAGCCAATGAGAAATTTACAGAAAACAGTGATAGTGACAAAGGGAAGAAGTAGAAAAAATTATCTTTAGAGAAGTGTTCATGCATTTCTATTATCTCATTAAGACTTGACTATTTGTATAGTATTTGTTTGGTTACTTCTGTGCCTTCTCAAAAACAAATTACTTAGTATCAAACAACTTATTTAGTGTCTATGTATCTAGTATCAATGATACTGAAGAGGCTAAGGTTCCCCAGAAATGTATTGGAGGCACACTGCTTATCTTCTGGTTTTGAGGCAGAATTCTGACAATGACTGGTTTAGAAGCTTCAGCCTTCAACCCTCAGATGTGATGGGTATATGCTGAAATACTGGTTACTAAAGGGAAGATTGGTTAAGGCTTCAGGATTTTGAGGAAATGTGTATTTACATACTCACAGAGTCAAATGGAGTCTGGTGTTATTGCAGACTTGTAAGAGTAAAAACTACAGATTACTGCTGCTGAGAACTTGCAGACTTCTGGAAATCATCTTGCTGCTGTAATATTTCATTTCTGTGAAGTCTCAACGTGTGTGAAGCAGTCCTGTTCTGCAGTTTTGCAATTCCATCTCAAGTGGTGTTACAGTATTCTGTTTATAATTTGCCTAGGAGCAAGAACTCTTCTTCTTTCATGATTTGAGTCCTGGAAGCTGCTTTTTCCTCCCCAGAGGTGCCTTTCTTTACAACACACTCATGGATTTCATACGAGTGAGTATATACTCATGTAACCCCTAACAAGCTTAATATCAGTTGTTGATCCAAGTGATGGACCATTTATATCACTGAGCTATCCACAGAAAGGGAAACATCTATGTATGTAAACATACACTAGGTTTTCATTATGATTATACACATCTAATCTTTTTGAAAATAGGGCAGAGTAAAGAATTGACCTGTGCCTTATCCAGTTGTGCAAAACCTGCATGTGTGGTAGTCATTTAATCTCCCAGTAAATCACCATCATAAGAAACACAGTTAAAAAGAATCAGGCTTTTGCTTATCAAAAGCTTGGTCACCTTTTAAATGTCTCATTTGTCTTATAGGAGAAATACAGGGGTAAATTTACTGAAGTTGTATCTCCAAACATATTCAACAGTAAACTCTGGGAAGCTTCAGGACACTGGCAGCACTACAAAGAGAATATGTTCTCTTTTGAGATTGAGAAGGAAACTTTTGCCGCTAAACCGATGAATTGTCCGGGACATTGGTTTGTACTCTCAAATTAAAACTTTCTTATTTTGTTCTATTTATCTTTAATGGGGCTGAGGGGAAATAAATGAAGTATTAATAAATGTTATCATGTATGTTTACAATAGACTACTAAGCAACTAGTGTGTCCAGAGAGCTCTCCTGACAGTGTCCCAAAGCAGACCAAATACAAGTTTTGTAGGAGGATCTTTCACTAAGTCTACATGAAGTGAACTAGGTTTGTGCATTCTAATACTAGTTTTATGTACAACTAGTAAATACAAATTATGATGCATAGAGATAGGGATTAGATGTGGTATACCAAAAGAAGGTACAGATGTACAAGTCTGGATTGTTTTACTCACAGTGTTTTTTCTAGCTGGTCTTTAGCAATGTGTTCTGAGTGCTGCACTTTTTCTGTTTGCCTGCCTTTTAGGGTGCAGACAACCTGAACGTATAAATACTTTGGAATTTGATTACTATCTGTACTGATTTTTGTTTAGTTTCTGTGTTGTCTTAACCCATCTATAAGAAGGATAAAAGGAAAGTTCTTTCATGTTTCTTCTAGCTTGATGTTTGCCCATCGTCCACGATCCTGGAGGGAAATGCCTCTCAGGCTTGCAGATTTTGGAGTTCTTCACCGAAATGAACTGTCTGGGACTTTAAGTGGCTTGACTCGTGTGAGGCGCTTCCAACAAGATGATGCTCACATCTTTTGCACAGTAGAGCAGGTAAAAAAACCAAACCCAAACCCACCAACAATGTTGCACTCACTAATCAAGCAAAAAAAAAAAAAAAAGGGAAACAAACAAAAAAAAAGGGGGGGGGGAACAAAAAACAAAACAAAACACACACACACACAAAAAAAAAAAAAAACAAACAAACAAAAAAAAAAAAAAGAAACCCAACCAACCACCAAACTCCTTTCCTTCCCATTGCAAAGCGCATTGAACAAGAAGTCCCTGAAGTATTTCAACTGTATCTTCTTCTGTTGTGTTGCTTTGTACCATAATGCTGGTTTTGATGGGGGTTTTTTTGGTTGTGGATTTTTATTTATTTTGATAGGTTTAGATGCTTCCTTCTTGGTCATCTGGTAGTCCATATTTCTTAACCTTCTGCAATATTGCTGCAGTCAAGAGCCTGTTAACTTAGCTTCTCTGTTGCAACTTTATTTTTTCTAAAAAAAAAAAACAAACTTACATCAAAAGAAGAAAAAAAATGTTATTTGAAGGAAGTTCTTGATATGAATTACATAGTAAGATTTTCTGTATAGAATTTTCCCCTTTATAAAGATACATTGGGCAACTAAATCCCAAAAGGTAAAATCTTCTGCATCTCCCATCTCACCCTGCAAAGAAAAAAGTTGACCATATTTTGTTTTCCTTTGTTATGCTGAATGCGTACTTGATTTTTGTCAGTAATGCCATAGATTTTAGTGGAGCTATGCAAATTAACTGCTGTACTCAAGTTTGTCAAGTTTGACTCATGCAGTTTTGCTCCAGAAGCCTAGGCTTAACAGGAACATTACTTTTCTTGCCATATTTTGAAGCCACAACACCTCAGTTCAGCCATTACCTACATTTGGGGTTAATTTTCATGTGATTTTAATTTATTTATTTATTATTTTTATTTTTCTTAATGGACTTATATTCTGGTTATGAGGAATTCAGTAAATCCACTTACATTTGTTTTTATGTAAGTAAGTTTTAACTAATATATTTAATTTACTTTTAAGATTGAAGAAG